>BQNB010065017.1:0-35095 GCA_026074375.1 Tanacetum coccineum
GGGACTAAAGAAATAAAATTTGTGAAAGCTCAAAAAAGGCGTCCTTTGATGGAGGTCCCATAAATATAGGTGGCCCCCATATTGTACAGGCGGCCCCAAAAATGATTATGAGACCGCCAGCAGCTACGCCTGGATCTAAGAAAAGTGTGTCTTTTTAAAATCTATTTTGGGTCCTAGACCAAAACACATAATAGTAAACAATGTTAAAGTTCCCGTTGCTAGCGATAATGAAGTTAAACAATTTTATAAGCCATTGTCAAAACCCGGAGTTGGATTTTCAAAACCTAATTTTAGATAAAAAAAAACTCTACCACCTAGAAGAGTAAATAATAATTATTCACGTTCGAAGACACCGCAACCAAAAAGGAATGTTGGTCGACAAAATCAACCTTGTGGCTTTCCCGTAACTTGGAACAATTTCTAACGTCAAAGTTATATGCCTTGGGAAATGTGTCTTCCATTTCCATATCCCAACCATTTTCACATCCTAACAAATTGCATCAAATGCAAGGGATGTTTAGCACTAACAACTTTAGACCCATGAGACATTAGGGACCAAATGTTTGAGGTATTGTCCTTATATAAATAGATATGCCTTTGAGTCGACTTGGAACCCGATGAGTGGATAAAGGATAGCGGATGCTCCAAACACATGATGGGTAATCGAAAGCTCTTCTCAAGCTACAAGGCATACAACAGAGGTAATGTTATTTTTGGTAGCAATCTTCACGGTAACATCATTGGCAAAGTAAGATTTCAAATGTCACTCTCAAACAGATAATGTATGAGGCATGAATAACTTAATATTTAACTTGTAATTATAGACAAATCTGCTATAATAATGTAGAGTAAACTTTCTCTAAACATGACAGTGAAAATTACTAAGGATGTAAGGTCATATGTAGAGGCATTAGGAAGAAAGACTTATATGTGATGAAATTAGGAAATAAGCCTAAAGACAAAATTTGTCTAGTAATGATTGATGAAAACTCTATGTTATGGCATAGGAGATTAGGTCATACAAATATACGTCTCATTCAATCGTTAACATCTAAGGATTTAGTTAGAAACTTACCTAAGCTTAAGTTTGATCAACACTTCTGTGATGCTTGCAAAATTAGAAAGCAAGCTCATGCTAGTCATAAGGCTAAGAATATAGTCTCAATGATTAGATGCTTAGAACTCCTTCATATGAATCTCTTTGGTCCATCCACCGTAAGGAGTTACAGAGGAAACTGCTACACCTTAGTCATAGTAGATGACTATTCTAGGTATACTTGGACTAGATTCCTTAAAGACAAAACCGAAGCCTTCGATCAATTCAAAATATTTAGTAAGAAAATTCAAAACCAATTAGGGTGTACAATAGTGTCAATAAAAACCGACCACGGTAGGGAATTTGATAACGAGGTGCAATTTGGAGAGTTTTGTAATGCCAATGGAATTACAGATAACTTCTCAGCTCCACGCACTCCTCAATCAAATGGCTTGGTTGAAAGGAAAAATATGACACTTCAAGAAATGAGTAGGACTATATTGAATGAGCAATCGTTACCACAAAAGTTTTGGTGTAACACAGTAGACACTTCAACATACATTCTCAACCGAATTCTAATTAGAGTCATCTTAGGAAAAACACCCTACAAACTTTTAAGAGGTAGGAAACCTACTTTAGATTACTTTAGAGTGTTTGGAAGCAAATGCTTCATCTTAAACACTAAAGACTACCTTATAAAGTTTGACCCAAAGTCATACGAAGGTATCTTTTTAGGTTACTCTCAAAATAATAAAGCCTACATCATCCTAAATAAACACACTAGGAAAGTCAAAGAATCACTTAACGTGACATTCGATGAAACTCCTCCACCCTCTAATACATCACCCTTGGGTAAAATATGACTAGATGAAGAAGAAGCAGATAAGGTTACCGAAAGAAAAACCTAGAAAATGACATTGCCGATGGAAAACTTAGAGATTACTAAATAGTCAATATTAAGGAATCTAGGAACCATCCATTAGAAAATGTCATAGGAAACCTTAACCAAAGAACCCTTAGATCACAAGCCCAGAACCAAAGTAACTTCTTTTGTTTTATATCAACTATAGAACCTAAGAATGTGAATGAAGCCTTAACGTATGATAGTTGGATAGTCCCTATTCAGAAGAAATTAAATCATTCATTGCTAACACGTTGGGAGTTAGTTTTACAACACAAGGAGATAGGACAATTATTGGACCTAAGTGGGGTGTTTTAGAAATAAATAAACAGAACCGGTAATGTAGATCCCGTTTAACACTTCATAACACGAATCAATCACGGATCAAGAACTAGAAAGGAGAAAGAAAGATTGAGTTGTTTAGAGAGAGAAAGAGGAGAGAGAAATGAGAGAGAAAAGAGAAATGAATTTTTAGAAATGAACAACTTACTTTTTCTAAATAAGAAAAAGCTTATATACCCCGTCACGTTAAAGGTACGCGCGGGATATTTAACTAGGACCCGGGCTCGGGTTTTGCTTGGGATTAAACCCGAAACATATACAATATTAGATTAACTATCGAGCCCGATTCCCAATATTATACTATTACAACATTAACTAAATCAGACCGGAAGCTCCATCATAGAGTGACCGCAACTTCCTGTTTCGACTCAATAAATGAGGCTAACAATCTCCCCGAAGTGAGGTCTTGAACTGGGAACGAGCTTCCTTTATGACCTCAATAAAATTAAGGCTAACAATCTCCCCTAAAAGTGAGTTCATTTGAAGACACTCCTTCATGAATCAGATGAGATTGCTTTTGTCGTTTAAGCTCGAGTGTTCTTGTCCTTTTGCTTCGTTGTTTGTTGTAGCTTGTTCCTTCCATGCTTTGGATCTTGACTTTGAGCCTTTGTCATTATCTTTTATGTCTATGCCATCTGCGATCTGTAGTGACTTTGACCAACAGCCATACTATTTCATTATCTTTGAAATTCTTCAAATCCGAATTAGCGTAGTCTTTTGTCTTTAAATCTTGACTTTCTAGATATATGTCTTTCGTAGATTGAGCATTTGAATGGGGATTGAGATGCGTAACCACCGTTTGACCCTGCAGGTTACGTTAGTGATAAACAGAAAATGATTAGAAATCATCGACGTGTCACACGTTAAAGAGTTTTGGTAACACATCGAGAGTGTTATGTTTTTATCAAAAAACATCAACCGTCAATTATTTACATGACCAAATTGATAACCGTTGTCACAAGTTTGAGTCATATAGAATCACGCAAGTCACCTACCAAGAGCTTGTTTTGATGCTGATCTAAGCAGATTTCCATCTTCATGTGAATACATTTAGTATCCACTCGTATGTTCTGGACAAATACACAAGATATTGCTATGACTCTGTAAAGCTTATGAACCTGATATGTCAACAAGTGTTTTGAAAATGGAATGTGTCCTAACGAGATTTTGATTGATCTCTTGCACTATACACGATTAGTGCATTTTGGTTTATTATACTCGAGGCTGGAGCAGTTTGCCACCTATTCAATATCAACAATCTCGGAGTGAGATGTCAATAGATAACGTGTGTATCTCCGTGACAAATGAGACAAGTTTCTGTTGAGAGAAACCCGAATGGCTGGGAAGGGTTTGCATTGCATCACAAGGTCCCATGAGTCATTTTCAATAGTCATTCAATCAACTTGTGGATTCTGACAGCATATGTAATGACCCGGGTTTCTGCCTTAAGTTGTGTGGAGGGCTTCTCTTTAGACCCTTTTATCCAAACAATTCCTTTTCATTCTCAACGCCTTCATGCTTAACCAGACGTCATTACAACACCTTGATGTGATTGTCCTAGTGTTAGCTCAATCTTAGTCGACATATCCCATATACATCATCCCAATCATAACCTAAGGACTGCAATTTCAATCTTTGGATATCCTTGGGTAGATCCTCGGTTTTTTCTGGTTGGAACATATGATTGATTCCTAACCTAACCCACCTTATGACTTTCAAATATCGTGAAATTAAGATGTTGTTTGGGATATAAATCCAAACCATAAAACCTTTTCTTACTGCTCAGCACATTGAGACGATGAATCAAATTTAATTACTTTTTCTCCCCTTATTTTAAATAATAAACACTTAGTTTTTAAAATACCTTGGTAATTATAATATGTCTTGAAATTTGAGGAGAAATATTATCAGCATGAATGGTTATTGGAAACATTTTGATAATGTTTTTGAATACATAATAATTGTCGTTGTTGATGTATCCAAGAACATTAAAAACATAGTTTTTGAAAAACTCCCCCTCAAGAATAGACCACTTGAGAATTGTGTCCTTTGAAAACATTGGAGGATGGAGTGTTGAACCACACAAATATTGAAAGATATGAAATGTCATCGAGAAATTTTGAAACATTTTCAACTTATTAAAAAACTAGATGTTAAGGACTTCTCTCTAACGTAAGGGTAAGCCGCACTAAACAACACTATCCTTTTTCTTGAGCTAAAAACATTGAATGTCTTGTAGGAACAACTCAAGACCGAGAAACGTTAAATTTTCTCCATTGGGATGAAAGTTATCAACCTTCCTTTATTTGAAGTCCCGGGTTTTATGTACTGACATTAGCACATTAGCCATTTAGAAATTAGAAATGACATGATTTTAAACTATTTGCAACTCTCGCTCGAACTTCATTTACACACCCGTGTCAATGTTAATCGACATTTCTAAGCACGTAAATGTTATCGATTCCAAGAGACATGTCGAGAAGAATCTTTTTGTAAATTTTCTGATTTTCTGATTTTGTATTTATTTACCTGTTGTCCTCAGCATTGCTATATGATGGTTCTTGTCTTGATGTAGCTGTCTTGTTTGCTTAAGGAACAACTTTTGGAACCAGCTTTGAACTTGACTGTTCATTGCTGTGGTCTTGAATTTCGAGTTTTGAACGGTTATGGTCAGAAGTCATTTGATGAAGAACGAGGCCTGAACTGATGTGAACAGACATCATTGACATGAAGACCGATGCTTGATCTGTTGTGATCAAACGTCTTGTGAACATTGAGGAACAGGGCCTGAAGTGTTATTTTCAGCAGACGCCTTTTGACATTGACGACCGAGGCTTGAACTGCTGTGTTCAAACATCATTTGACATTGATGACCGAGGCTTGAACTGTTGTGTTCAAACGTCATTTGACATTGATGACCGAGGCTTGAACTCTGTGTTCAAACGTCCATCGCCATGAAGATTTTCAACTTTTAGTGAAACCATTCTGGCACTTGGTGTTCTTAGATATCAAAAATTTCAGCAATCACCCCACCCCCACACTCTGAGATTTCCTGCTTTTCATTATATAAGAGCAACTGCATTTAGTTCAATTATTTGTTGCCTTTTGACCATATGAATGGCGTACCTGCACTTAAACCCAGAGTTTGTTTGCATGCACGTAATTATAGGATATCTAAAATTATAACCATTTGGGTTTACTGTCAACCATTATTTGGCTAAAGGCGAATATCATTTCCAGTAGGAACCCAACTATAGACATTGTCTTGAAAGTTCTACCCGTCGTTTTCCAGCTAAGACAAGATCTGAGGATCATGTTTTCTCGGGACAGTCGTAATCTTTTTGTTTGAGAACCTATGTCCTGTCGGGGATCTGTCTTTCTGTTTCTTAGATCACTTTGACTTATCTACGGGCATATATCTCTTTGTTGTCTTATGTGCTTTTGCCTCCATTATTCTGAACAAGGCACGAGGATTTTAACCTTGAGAAGGTATACTAAAGACGCATTCATCATGATTTGCACTGAAAGCACTTTTTTGTCATGTAAGGACATTGCAAGTAATTGAACTTCAAGAAAGGCTTTTGTTCCTATGTTCTCCCTAAGGAACACATTGTTTGGAAACGACTACTCATTGATGCTTTGCCAATTCCTAGGTTTTTGGTTTGCAACCATTAGCATGTTGGTTAATCAAAACAGAATCAAATCAACTAGGTTTTCGATTTACTTCTTTGGTCCTTCTGAAGTTTGTCCACTTTCTTTTCTTAGCTTTCTCTAGGTATAGTTATGAACCATGTCCTTTGATTCTACTTTTTCCCTGGTGACAGATGTGACACATGCTTTGGGCAATTTCCTAGAGGGGCCATGTGCAATCACATGTGTTTCGAACTGCTTGTTTTTCTAATCTAGGCAAATTCGTTGTTGGTGACTTGTTTAAACAAACATCTGACACATTAGTTTTATTAACACGACTGTTTCATTTGAAAACTTTCTTCATTTCAGAGAATTTAAAAAAGATTCAGTATTTTCCTAAAACTGATGGTTTTGTAATCTTGAGCATTTGGTTGTCGAACAACAGATGGTTATTAAACTGAGGGGGGGTTTTTCCTACAACTTTCCCTCGCAGTCACGTTGATTTCTTAACTCACTTGTTGCTATGTTCTTGTCTTGCATTTGAGCATTCAAATCTTAAATTTCATTATATTGTTCACATTCTTTTAATCGAAAATACATTTGAAGCAATTTTCTTGCAAACTGGGTTGATTCATCTGTTCTTTACAATGTTGTAAAAGAAAGTTCAAGAAAAGCCGAGTGTATTTTCAAGTTTAGCAAAACTCTTTCGTCCCGCTTATATGAACTTTCGTGTTAACAGATTCATTTTGTTTCGACAGCTTTGTGCAAGACATTCATATTCTTTTACTTTATGAAGATAATAAGCATGCAATTCATATTAACTGTTAAATCAGACAGAGAATTGCAAATACGAACATGTAACATCTTTAGACACACACAACATCGAGAGTAATAATATATGATGAAAAATCACCTTTACTGATTCAAGGTTCATCAATCTCCTTTTCAAGGGATTTAACGTACTCCAAATCGTCATGCATTTTTTCTCTTTTTTAATACATGAACAAAACAATGATTGTTCATAAATTTTTGTTGAAAGTAGCATTAATAAGGTTTTGATCAAAACGTCCATAGTCCTTAGCATTGGGTGGTCGTTCTTTATTGCTTTGTGATCGGATTGTTATGACGTCACGCCCTCGGACACGTATTCCGACTAGGCCCCATTTGAGGGTGTGACAGTTTGGTGGTTGGTTAAATAAAATAAATCGAAAGTAAACGCAACGTGTGTAATATATGCCGTATATATTACTTATGAAAAATAACAATTATATAACTCATACTGTGAATTATATGACAAAGACAAACAATCATATGGTTTTGGATGGTGGTTTGAAAATTTCATAAAGACTATTTTGATATGTGTAATCGTATGGTTTCACTGTGTCTTTATTCAATTTTGATCTACTCTCCTTTTCAAGAGTCACTGTCTCTTCCCCATTGGGGCAAAATCTATTTGCATGATCAGAAGTATCATATGGGATCTCATACAAACATGGTTTTTCAGATTGAGCTATCTTGAGGTACTTAGGATTAGCAAAGGTTGATCTACCATTATATGTTGCGCATTTGGGTGCTAACATATGAATGGTCTGAATTGATTGATTGCGTTTATAAAGAATTTCATTCAAAAACTTAATTTGTTTGTCCATTTCAATCATTTTGTCAATATCTCTTCCTTCCTTAACCTTTAAATCCGAAATGACCTTACTTTTCTCTTTGAGTTGACCTTCAAATTGTGACTTAGTTAAAAGACTCTTTTTGACTAACTCATCGTGTTTCTGATTGAGAACTGAAATTTCATAGGCTTTTGTTTTTAAACCTTCTTTAATTTCAATGTCTTTTAGAGCTAATAGTCCTAGAGTTTCATTTAACTTTGTTTGAAGAATGTCATAATCAATCGTCCGGTCATTAAAGGCTTTGTACTTCTCAAACTCATTCTGTTTGTTTTGAAGTGCAATCAGACAACTATCCCGACAACTAGTAGCCTCCCCCAGAGCTCTATTAGTCTCATCAAGGTTAGTTTTGCACTCTTCCATTTCTTGAGTCAATGATGCGTTTGCTTTCTTTAATTGCTTTAAAATCGTTTTGTTTTCCTCAGTATCAAGAGTTAAATTTGCAATTAAATTAGCAAGCGCAGCACGCTCATCAACACATTCTGCAGCATTTTGGTCAACCTGATTATCATTATTACATATATTTGATGAATCAGGAGTGACATTGCTATCATCCTTCTCCAAAACATATGTGTCATTAATGGATTCAGGTTGCTCAGAATGTCGTCTTTCATTTGCAAACACATTATTTTCATCATGGTTTTGTACCTGTTCCAATGGCTGATCAGTAGAACTGGATTCTTCAGGTAAGACCTCCTGAATCTTTGCCATGAAACTGTAATGTGCTTCCAATTCCTGTTCATCAATCTCTTCATCCGTGTCCTCTAGCCAATCAGCTTGCTCAGCTTGCAGTGGAACACCTTGTTCAGCTTGTTTGCACATCATCATCTTTTCCTTGTGATACGAGTAGTCTTTAACACGCTTTGGCTTCCTGCATTCCTTTGCATAGTGGCCAAATCCCTTGCAGTTAAAGCACTGTATCCCATTCTGTTGCACTACCTGACTGCCTACTGTTTCCCTAGCCCCAGCAACTGTCATTGTCCTTTGATTCCCAAACTGCCCTGACTGATTCGTGTGAATTGCAATTTGGTCTTGTAATTTGAGAGATTATACATATGTTATTTTTTACTTTTATAGGACATTAAACAACTTCATTAAAATATCGCGTCAGCAAAGCACACGAGTTAAGTAGATGACTACGTAAGGGTCAAAGTGAAGGAAATCAACCTTCTTAAACCCAGACTCACATCACACGATAACACCAATGAAAACGGCAAGATTATTAGTTTTCAATGGTTTGTATTTTAATAAGCACTTATAATATGAAACCTGCTACCTATTTATAAACTGCATGCTAACAAAGTAAAGTACACAAAACTTGCATGAAATAAAACGTGGGTATACTCCCATGACCTCCTGAATAATAGACGTGTAAAACTCTTGGCCCTTTGCCATGCATATCGGTACCATAACAACTCTTATATTCACACATTAAAACATGCTACACATTATCCAACCGTGACTAAACTAACCCGCACCATGACCCATCAAGATTTTCCAACATTCACCCCCGTAATCTTGATGATCTCGACCCGAGCCTCTTCTACGTTTCTCTTTTATGTTCAAGACCGTTCCCAAACACCCGACCTTCACCTCGGTCACATCGAGAGTCTTCTTTCAACCCTTTTTTATTGTTTATAACACATATAACATGTAACATCCGTTGGACATGTTAATTACCATCTCGGTTTTTCCCTAGACCCACGACCTCTTCTCCGGCCACGTCCAAAGCTATCTCGGTTTGAACTTCGACAACTCTACATTTGACATCCCCAACATTTAATCAAGCTTGTTTCGAGGGCACTCTTCCACCGCTCAAGAAAACAAGGTCACAACCACCTTTACCTTTTTCCGTCACCCGCAAAAATGAACCGAATCAAATCCACTTGGTGTGATGTCTTCCTGTCCGTTTGTCACGCAATTATGTTTAGTCTCTCACAACAAACAAACATGATAAAAGAAAATGATCCACAACTACAACCCTTTTCCGATAAGACCTCTTCCACGAGACCTATTCCACCGACGAAGAAGACTAGCTACACACTCTACGGTCTTCTTGCATTTGCAGAGTGAACCAAATCCAAAACCACTTGCTTTGACAGATACTTTCTATTCATTTCACGCACTCATGCCGATTAGTTTCTTTAACACGGAACAACTAATGAAAGGTAGCGTACACCCCTTTTCACACGAACCATACAAAGTGAAAGAAATCAGCCTCCTTAAACCCTGACTAACACCACACGATAACACCAATCAAAATGACAAGATTGGTTTTCAATGGTTTGCATATTAATAAGGGAAAACTTATTACACACATATAATATGAAACCTACTACTCCCTTTTCAGAGTCGTCGTGTTTACCACCACCACTACCACCTCTTAATATGCCTGAAATGAAAGATAAATATTATGGCGATTTTGTTAGGCTAGGGAGCTACAATAGTAATACTTCTAGTTCACCGGACCTTCAACCAATGGGTCAACTGCCAACTTTTATAAAAGGTGAGATTATTAATTGTCATCATATCAAACCATGAAATCATTAATAACTTTTTAACAAATGTAGTTTTACTAACTCATGTCTTATTGTTATATTGTACATTAGATTGGATGAACATGACCGATGAAGCAATGGACGCGTAAGGAAATAGTGATGATCAACGCACACCTACACCTCCACCGGTGCCATGGATACATGTGAATTATAACAAACCTAATCCTCAAGTATGTGATGATACAAATGAAAAGTCTTCATCAGATGATCAAAGCTACGACACAAAGAGGAAGAGAAAGTCATATAGACTGAGATTAAGAAATAAACATCATGTCACATCATCTATACGAGCTGTTCGTCATGCTCGAGCTCCAGCTCCAGCTCCAGCTCCAGCTGCTCTGGCTCAAGCTCCAGCATCGGCACTGGCATCAACACCACCACGTGCGTCTATCTTCAGAAGTATGTTTAAGAAACAAAACAAAGATAAACAAACTCACCCTGATACTGCAGCACCAACACCGCCACCGCCACCACGATCATTTCTTAATAACATATTTAAGCCCGGAAACAAAAACAAAAAACTCTCTTCATCAAAAACCTCACCACTACCACCAACATGATCACGACCACAACCACGACCCCCACCGCAACCAAAGCCACAACCTCAACACTATTACCGGTAGAGTTCCGTAAGCAGTAGCTCACAGTCATCGTATATACCACAACCACCACCACTGCCACCTTTCGACATGCCTGCGAATAAATATAAATATATTGGACAGTATTTTGTAAGGCTTAGGAGCTTCAATAGTAATACTTCTAGTTTACTAGACCTTCAACCAATGGGTCAACCGTCAACATCTACGGACATCGGAGATATGTTATGGTCCAGCCCTGATGTCAACGCAAAAGCTGGCATTTTCATTTCTAAGGGAAAAGATATATGGAAAATTGAACAAGAAAATAGAGTTGAGAAGAAAGGTGGTGGCCCAAGTTTAGTCAATAAGCCTAACATAAACAAGTATAATTAGATGCGTATATTCCATTTTTACTAGCCTTTTATTTAGATAGAAGATTTGGAATTGAATTATACAACTTGTACATGCATGTTTTGGGTGTGTGGTTGGAAACGGTCAACATCTTGTCAAATGCTGGACTTCTCAAGGTTACTTGAACTATAAAAACATTATTTGTTTAACTACATTTTGTGTGTGAATTGCAATTTGGTCTTGTAATTTGAGAGATTATACATATGTTATTTTTTACTTTTATAGTATCTTATAAAAATTCTCAAAATTAAAAGGACATTAAACAACTTCATTAAAATATCGCATCAGCAAAACACACGAGTTAAGTAGATGACTACGTAAGGGTCAAAGTAAAGGAAATCAACCTTCTTAAACCCAGACTCAGATCACACGATAACAGCAATGAAAACGGCAAGATTATTGGTTTTCAATGGTTTGTATTTTAATAAGCACTTATAATATGAAACCTGCTACCTATTTATAAACTACATGCTAACAAAGTAAAGTACACAAAACTTGCATGAAATAGAACGTGGGTATACTCCTATGACCTCCTGAATAATAGACGTGTAAAACCCTTGGCCCTTTTGCCAGGCATATCGGTACCATATAAACTCTTATATTCACACATTAAAACATGCTACTAACTATCCAACCGTGACTAAACTAACCCGCACCATGACCCATCAAGATTTTCCAGCATTCACCCCCGTAATCTTGATGATCTCGACCCGAGCCTCTTCCACAGTTCTTTTTCATGTTCAAGACCATTCCCGAACACCCAACCTTCACCTCGGTCACATCGAGAGTCTTCTTTCAACCCTTTTTTATTGTTTATAACACATATAACATGTAACATCCGTTGGACATGTTCATTACCATCTCGACCTTTCCCTAGACCCACGACCTCTTCTCCGGCCACGTCCAAAGCTATCTCGGTTTGAACTTCTAAATACCATAATGTTTACACACCGTGGTTTCTTTATTGCTAACACCAACCACCTAGTCAACACTCTACTTTTGACATCCCCAACCTTTAATCAAGCTTGTTTTGAGGGCACTCTTCCACCGCTCAAGAAAACAAGGTCACAACCACCTTTACCTTCTTCTGTCACCCGCAAAAACGATCCGAATCAAATCCACTTGGTGTGATGTCTTCCTGTCCGTTTGTCACGCAATTATGTTTAGTCTCTCACAACAAACAAACATGATAAAAGAAAATGATCCACCGACGATGAAGACAAGCTACACACACTACGGTCTTCTTGCATTTGCAGAATGAACCAAATCCAAAACCACTTGCTTTGACGGATACTTTCTATTCATTTCACTCACTCATGCCGATTAGTCTCTTCAACATGGAACAACTCATGAAAGGTAGCTTACACCCCTTTTCACACGAACCGTACAAAGTGAAAGAAATCAGCCTCCTTAAACCCTGACTAACACCACACGCTAACACCAATCAAAATGACAAGATTGGTTTTCAATGGTTTGCATATTAATAAGGGAAAATTGATTACACACATATAATATGAAACCTACTACTCCCTTCGTCCTAATTTAATAGTTCACTTTTTGACTTTTTGGAGTCTTTATTTTTTAACTTTGACCATAATTTTTTTTATATAATACTTGATAAAAATTACACCAATGAAAATACATATAAAACTCAATCTATTCATATATTTTGTATCAAATATTATATAACAAAAAAAAATTAAGGTCAAAGTTTAATAAGAAAGACTTTAAAAAGTCAAAAGTAGACTAATAAATTGGGACGGAAGGAGTACCTATTTATAAACTACATGCTAACAAAGTAAAGTACTTAAAACTTGCATGAAATGGAATGTGGGTATACTGCCATGACATCCTGAATAATAGGTAAACCCAAGAACTAGTAAAAACCACTTGTAAAATCCGTGGTCCTTTGCCATGCATATCGGTACCATATCAGTTGTTATATCCACACATAAAACCATGCAGCTAACTATCCACCTGTGACTAAACTGACCTGCACCATGACCTATCAAGATTATCCAACACAAAGCATCAGTTAAGTATTCTCTCTTATTTGATTGAATCCTAGTTTCCCATAGCCATGACAGTCTTCATCTATCTTGATAGCTGTTTACCATTGATGATGACATTCATAAGATACTTGGTATAGATCATCAAGGCTGACGACATTTGGAGAGCCGACTGCTTGTCAACTCACCTGATTAAAGGACACAAACTTTTGTCTGCAAGCGGGGACAGGAAATGAGAAGCGTGCGTTTGGTTTTTTCAGAAAGAGAAAATGAAAGAAGTTCGTTTGTTTTTTCCTCTTATGTTTGAAAGAGGTAAGAGGAAGTGAAAGACGTGTGTTTGTTTATATTTAGACATAAGAGGCAAAAATAACTTTTTTCCTCTATAAATTTGTAGATTTTTTTTGTCTGATTATCACTTCATTTATCTTAAAAGACTTCCAATCCATCTCTCCTCTTGCAAACATGGTTTTGCAGATAAGACATAAAACATCTAAAAAACAAACACGGCTTTAGTGTGCAACATGGATAGCTTATTGTCAACCATTACATCTCTCTAACACTGTTTTTTCCAAAATAAAACATTTATAACCATTCGTTGATATCAAATAAAAGACTGTCAGAAAACTTAAAATCGGTTCGAGTGTCCAAGCTAAAGCATTAGACAAATAATCTTGGTTGATGGTTGTTTCATTAACGCCACTATTATATGTACATAACTCCTTATCCAAGCCAATATTTTGAAATTATCTGATAGGATTACATTTTTAAAAAAGGAATATCCATCATTATATTTTCTCAAATAAAGGACTACAGGTCAATCTAGTGAATAGACTGCTATATGTGCAAGTTAAAAGAAATTCAAGTCTCACGTGTTGTGCAAGTGAGCCCGCTCAACCAACACAACAAACTTTCCTGCCTATTTTTCACTTTAAATACTTTGTATCATTCATTTTATCATTTCAAGCTTTGTATGAATCTCTCTTTCTATTTAAAATCATTCGCACTCATGCCATTTTCCCCAACGACAAATCCGGGGTATCCCGGGCGACAAGTCGCCCGGGAAAGGTCAAGCGGAAAAGCTCGAAGGGGATACCTTCCCGGGCGACTTACCCGGGCGACATCGTGGGGTCCACACAGTTTTAGTCAAACAAATATTTGCCACGGTGGAGGGGTTTCCCGGGCTACTAAATTTATAAAATGAGTAATTAATATTGAAGCTTGATTAATTAGTTAATTACGTAGAATCCCGGGCGACATGTCGCCGGTGAAAACATTCCAAATAAATTAACTAGTCAACGTGGCAATATTTTTTGTCGTCTATTGGTACCTTTCCCGGGCGACATGTCGCCCGGGATGGTTTCTTAATATTTTTTCCCCAACTTTCCCGGGCGACATGTCGCCCGGGATAGATTTTTAATATTTTTTTCCCAACTTTCCCGGGCGACATGTCGCCTGGGAAATGCTTTAATAAATTTTTCGTTTAACTTATCCCGGGTTACATGTCGCCCGGGATAAGTCTGCAATTTTTTTTGTACTGCCTCCACAGCAGGCTATTTCCAGATTTTTTCGGGAAAAAATCAACCAATACTCAAACCTGTATAAACCAATATATAATCTACCCAAATACATTACAACTTCTACCAAATCATAATACGATCAACGCATTTGATATAATAAAGCTAAATATGTTCAAAATCAAAATAAACACAATATAGTCTACAAAACGGGTGACGAAGTCACAAAACTTGCATTATCCGCAAGATACTAGTCAATATTCACCAAGATAACAAGTTCTAAACGTACGGGGAAACCAATATTCATATAAGGGTCGCCAATATACACTTAAGACACTAAATAGCATATACTTACCCAACATCTCCTAACTATCGTCCTCATCCTCCTCATCCTCGCCGTCGTCCTCATCATATCCCTGCTCATCATCCCCGCACCCGCCACTCCTACTGCCACCACCTATCTCAGGCTGTGACTCAAGCTGCGAAAGCATTTGGGAAAACTTGTCGTCACTCCTAAATAACTTCATGAACATGTTCACCTCACACGTTAGCACCTTCTCTCTCTTTTTCAGCTTAGCAACATCAGAGGAGTGCTTGCATGGAGGCGAGGGCGGAATGACCGTGCGCTGTCCTGGTAAAAACCTACCAACACCGGGAATGTGTCCCCGCTGCTTGCCCCCGCGAACGATGGCCATTATCTCATCCTCGGTGTAGGGCACACCCGTCTCGGTGTTGGAGCCTAGACCCTGTAGCCTCAGCAACTCATCCTACGTAATCACAAAATCACAAGATAGTTAATATATTAGTCGGGTTACTATATTATTTCTCGACAAATCATTAAAGTGCGTGTTTTGAAACAGAACTTACATATAGAACTTTGTCCTCAGGGTTCAAGAATACGCCGTTAACAGTATGTGTCAAGAAGAAGGTATAGATGAGCGACGGGTACTCTCTAGTAGCTGAGCTCTCCATTTGCACATACACACGTATATAAGATGAAACAAATTAAAAATGACAAATCACAACACGCCAAAGCGTTAATTATATATATATATGTAAAATAATTATAATGTTTATTATATGCATATCTCGGAGGGCGGCAATAGACCGGGATCCCTGTCGGCATACGACCTTGCTCTTTGCCCGGTTTTGTTTATTTTGGGCAGCCCGGGCACGATTCTTGGGGTCATTCCAAAACGCAATCTGTGCATTTCAATTGACCTCGGAAATGTGCGAGGGACGTGATTGTCTGATGCGCTCCAGGTTGTAAGTCCCGTCCGAGTCAGGAATCCAATGTTTTTCCTTAAGAGCAGCCTTCTTGCCATTGTAGATCTTTTGTAGATGCTGCTGGATGGCCGCATAGATAAGTGGCCAGCGATCGCATTCCATGTGAGGACGCATTCCATAATGAAATAACTTACCCCAATCCTTGCCATGACCCCCGCCTTCTCCTCTGGCGGCACTTGGCGCCATGAAGGGTGGTGCAACGACAACTCCCGAATGAGCTCCCCAAGGTAGTTGGCCCAATGAGCCGCATGCTCACCGAGAGGCATCTGGGTCTCTCTGTCACCAAACTCAAACCGGATTGGGACGGGGCCACTTTTATCCGTGATGGCCTTTAACCCTAGGTTTCGGGTCTCCTGGCGGGTATGTTGCCTGCCCCCACTCCTGCGACCCAAATTGGGTTTTCGGGTGCCTTTACCGGCAAATTTAAGTGAGTGATAAAGTCACATAAAATTCAAGGCAAGCAAATTAAATTTATCAAGTTTATGCTTGTATTAAAATAATCCAGAAATTCTTACCTCGGTTGCCCAAGCAACCCCCACAACCGGTGGGTATCTAGTGTAGAGGGGGACGATCATCACCGCCATGACCCCGTGCAACATCTGCTGACATCTGTACAAGTAGCATTAGAATAACATATAGAAATTCATGACAAAACATTCAAAAAGCAGTCCCAAACAGGGGACTTTATGAAATTAATTAATTTCAGACGGGGATTTCTGAAATTAATCACTAAAATCCTAAAACATTCCTAAACGGTTCAATGAACGAGCACATTTCAAGGTAATAACACAAAGTAACCCAACAGCTTATATCAAGAAAGTTTTATCATTAAGAACTTATTATAATTATCAAACTTTCATTAACCAAACGGCTTATATCTAATATTTCACTTCCAACAACAATAATAACCACTATATCCGTATAAACACGAAACATACACAATTTCAACGCAATTCACCTAATAATAACTATAAACTAACAAAATTTAAACAATAAGCATTCCCCGGCGACATGTCCCATGGGATACCAAAAGGAGAAAAAAATTATAACATACCTGTGGCTCGTCGTCGGCTCGATTGTGGACTCGGCTCGATTGTGGACTCGGCTCGGCTCGGTTGTGGACTCAGACTCGCTACACTCTTAACTGCCAAAAAAAATTAACATAATTAAACATCAATTCATGTGTTCAATTCGTTGCAAAAATTTGCAATTAAAACTTGATTATCACTACCAATCACTTTAATTCGTTGCAAAAATTAAACACCACTTCCTATTAGAATTATCATTTTGAGGGTAAAGAAAAGAATTATGTTTAGAGGAGGAGGGGGGTTCATGTGTGAGTGGCAGTGGGTTATGTGATGGTGGGTTCAGTGGTGACTGGTGGTGATGGGGAGTGGTGGTGGTGGCAGTGGGTTATGTGGTGGTGCTCTTAAAATCGCCAAAAGTTGTTTTTTTATATTTTACGTTTTGTGTAACTGGCTGTAAACACAGATTTGGTTTTGATGCCAGATAAATCCCGGGCGACATTCTCGGGCTACATGTCGCCCGGGAAACCCTCAACATTGTCGCTTAGCGCAAAATGGCCCCATAACGAAAATTTTGGAGGGCCTTTTTAGCGAATACTAAAAAACTTTCTCGGGCGACATGTCGCCCGGGATTCTTTTTATTCAAAATTTATAAAGTTTTATAAATATATTAAAAAGAATAATTTTACCAAAATCTTTCCCGGTCGACATGTCGCCCGGGATGGGTTTTATTTTAAAAAAATATACAGTCTTATAAATATATTAAAAACTGTATATTTTTTTGCAAAACCCTTTCCCGGGCGACATGTCGCCCGGGATAGGTTTTATTTAAAAAAAATATACAGTCTTATAAATATATTAAAAACTGTATATTTTTTTGCAAAACCCTTTCCCGGGCGACATGTCGCCCGGGATAGGTTTTATTTTAAAAAAATATACAGTCTTATAAATATATTAAAAACTGTATATTTTTTTGCATGACCCTTTCCCGGGCGACATGTCGCCCGGGATAGGTTCAATTTTAAAAAAATATACAGTCTTATAAATATATTAAAAACTGTATATTTTTTTTGCAAAACCCTTTCCCGGGCGACATGTCGCCCGGGAAAGTTTTTCATTATAATTATTTTTGCAGCTTTTAATAATTAATATTATTTATAATTATTTTCATAAAATGAATAATTATTATTTTAGAAAATATATAATTATTTTTTTATAAAATAAATAATTATTATTTATAATTATTTATTATAATTAATTTTTTTTAAGCACGCGCGTATCTCACACGCGCATGCCTCAACAACACTGATCGAACACCGAAACAAAAACACTGCTCAGTTTTTATCGTAAGATACTACATTTTGGTAAATATTTCATCCTTGTTATCGTTACACATTAGATGTTTAATGGATGAGTCAATATGGTATCGTTGTACATTTGATGTCCAACGGATGAGTCAATATGATATCGTTACACATTTGATGTTCAACGGATGAGTCAATATGGTATCGTTACACATTAGATGTTCAACGAATGAGTCAATATGGTTTCGTTGTACATTAGATGTTCAACGGATGAGTCGATATGGTATCGTTGTACATTAGATGTCCAACGCATGAGTCGATATATTATCGTTGTACATTAGATGTCCAACGGATGAGTCGATATGTTATCGTTGTATATTAGATTTCCAACGGATGAGTCAATATGTTATCGTTACACATTAGATGTTCAACGGATGAGTCGATATGTTATCGTTACACATTCGATGTTCAACGGATGAGTCGATATGGTATCGTTACACATTAGATGTTCAACGGATGATTCAATATGGTATCGTTCAACTATAAAAGGCTATATCATGTTCAACTATAGAAGGGTAGTGCATATCCTGACCGAACCGAGAAAACTGAGTGTTTTTTATATAGTTATTATTTAAAACCACACAACGAACCCAGAAAACGAAGTGTTTTTTATATAGTTTTTATATACTTATACGTTAAACGCATATTTTAAAACCACACAAGAAACCGAAATCTTTTTTTTAGTATTTATATATTTTAAATAATAATTATATATTTTATAAGTATTTTTATAAATTATTATTTATAAAATATATAATTATAAAATATATTTCATAAATAATAATGATTTAAAAACAGAATTAAATTTTTTAACAAAATAAATAATCCCGGGCGACATGTCGCCCGGGAAACATGAGCGGGAAAAATTGGAGCCAAGAGGTTCGCTAATTTTTTTGTTAAATTTTCATTAAAAGTTTCCCGGGCGACATGTCGCCCGGGATACTCTAACGTACTTTAATTAACACTAATCACTACTCTTAACCATTCACGTAAATTAACTTTTTTTTAATAAAATCTTTCCCGGGCGACATGTCGCCCGTAAAAGTGAGCGGGAAAAATTACCGCCAAGATCTTTGTTGATTTTTTTGGTCAAATTTTAACCATACTTTCCCGGGCGACATGTCGCCCGGGAAACTCTCCTCCAAACATTGACTAAAAAGTCTATGAGAATTGGTGCCACGTTGGACGAACTTTTGTCGTTTAGTGGGGAACAATCGTCGCCTGTTCTACTTTTTCTTGTAGTGATGATACATCAATATATTACAGAGAAAATCGCTTCGGATTCTTAGGTTAAAAGGCATATCCCGCGAATTAAGCCTTGCATTTGCAGTGGTACAAGCCCCAACAAGCATTCTATGTACTCGATCAAAGATCTACATATCATCTATTCATAAAGAATGCGCGCAATTGCAATAATGATTAACATAAAACATATTACGTAGAAATTGGAAAAAAAATGTTTTTAATATATTCACATAACAAGTGCCCAAGCCAGGATTATCTTATTCTTCTGACTTTGTTCTGAATTCTGAACCATGAGAATTTGTAACAGCAACGGTTTATTTTCATTGATGGTGATGCGAGATGTAGTGTAGCGTTCAATGGTAATCCCAAACTCATCCATCGGTGCGGGTTAAACTTTGTGGAAATTAAGCGGTGGATTAAAACTTTGAGAAAACATCCAAGTAATTAAGTCACAGGTGGTGCATGTTTTCTTTTTTAAAGGTGTTAATTTAGAAGGCCAAACAGGATGACGATCGCATATAATATATAGGCCCAAGCCCGTTTGTGGGTTTAAGGTATTAGGGTTTGACCACTATAAATAGTGGTCAATAATAAATCATAACTCAAAGGGTTTTCTATCATTCTACATATATATGTGTGTGATATTCTTTATAACCAAATAATTAGATAAACACGATGAAGAAAAATGGTAACTCTCGAACAAGTTTGTTAATTCAACAAGAAATTATCACCACTTGCCGCCATCGACAACTCATTGACCCGATGGTTCTTATCATCCTCATACTCCCTATGCTTGTTCTTCCATTCCTATTTTTCCTATCACATGTTCTAGAAATTATCAAACCAGCTTCCTTTAAATCTACTTTGAGTTGCTTTAATCTTTTCCTTGTACTCCTTGTCATTGTTTTTCGCACTTTTGATCCTAAGGTCGACGGCCCCTCTACCAATAAGGTGGTCGGATATGATCAGAATCTTGACGTTGAAGGTGTTAACGACAAGAGTCATTTTTATGATTCAGGTAATATTAATTTTTATTTGCAGTTATCAATTAACATATGAAGTATTAGCTAATTCATTTATCCTTGTCATATTGTGCAGTAGATTGGCTCGTGAGGGATGAAGAGATTGATGCTTCTGGAAATAGTGATGATCAGCGCACACCTATACCACCGATGCCATGGATACATGTGAATTCATGCAAACTTGATCCGCAAGTAGGTGATGCTACGGCTAAAATAACATCATCGGATGATCATAGGATCAAGAGAAAGAGAAGGCAATATGGACCAAAATTAAATAATATACGTCATGCCACGCCTATACCACCAGCTCCACCTCTGCCTAGAGCTCCATCTCTAGCTCAAGCACCGGCTCCGGTACAAGGAAAAAAGTCTATCTTCCAAATTATGTTTAAAAAACCAAGAAAAGCTACACATATCCCTTTCGTTACTACAACAGTGCCACCGCCGCCACCACCACCACCATCATGGTCATTATTCTCTAACTGTTTCACGTCGAGAAATAAAATAAAAAATATTCCTTCATCAAAAAACTCAAAACTACCACCACTACCACCAACAGGACCACCACCGCAACCAGAACCTCAACGGCAACGCTATGACCAACAGAGTTCTATTTGCAGCAGCTCAGAGTCGTCGTGTTTACCACCACCACTACCACCTCTTAATATGCCTGAAATGAAAGATAAATATTTTATGGCATTTTGTTTGGTAGGGGCCTTTTTTTGTAAACAATAGTAATACCTCTAGTTCACCGGACCTTCAACCAATGGGTCAACCGCCAACTTTTATAAAAGGTGAGATTATTAATTGTATAGAGCAAGGAAAGGGAAAAGTGACCGCTGAAGAACCTACAAACAAGAAAAAAGCCTTGGAAGAACCGACCAAGCCCAAAATGGCGTTGGCTAAGATTGCAGAACAAACTAAAGCTAAGGAGCGGGTAAATTCTAAAACATTATAGCTACTATATCTATTAAAACATAACAATATCTTATTAATCTGTGTTTTCCTTTTACTTCCTAAAGAAAGTAGAAAGTCTTATCTAAACACTAAGGACTCTTTTTTAAAACTTGACTAGACCTTTCAATTATTGGGTATAATGAGATCATATTAATACCATTGTATGTGCAGGATGAAAAAAGAAAAGCTGAGTATGGAAAAAAGTTAAACGAGCTAAAACATGCTATAACATTACATAGACCTAAGAGTGTGTTGGATGGCTATAATCGTTGGATGAGTAGGGGTAAAGATTGTGTTGAGCCATACAATCTTCGTGTTGATAAGGAGGTCTTTCGACAAGCGGAAGATTCTTACTTTGCAATTAACCCAACCGACATAATTGAGTTGTTGACTAATAAAAAACTCGAGCTTGGCATTCTGACTTGCTTTGAGATGTAAGTACATTAATATTTTTCATATCTAGATACGAGGGTTTTTTTTTCCTATATAAATTACATTAGAATATTATTTTTATGTTTTACTTAGGTCACTATATCAACTTAAGGGACGTTCACAACAAAACAAGGTTGGTTTCTTGCACCCTGAAATGATCACGCCAGATGTGTATGGGGCTGATAAAGGGGTTACATTAGATTACTTGGCCCGGGCATTGGAGGGTTATGAGTTTGATGTCACACCATATCTTCAAGGGTACTATGCGCTACTATTTTTATTGTTATTGTTGATATGTTTATTGTTCTAAATGTACATGTTTTCACATAATGCAAGCGCTCTCTATGTGTTTCCTCTTCATAATTTGCCTCCAAAACATGGAAGGGGGTTATTTTGGATCTCCGAAGGAATCGTGTTTCATACCGAAGACAACTATAGCTTTGCTGGACTGTGGATTCGTAAGCATAATTTTCCTAATTGTTTTTAAAGGGTGGGGTTTCATGTTGTTTTACACTTGTTAAATAAATAACATATATAAAACTCTATTGCTTATTTTTCTTGTTAGTGTTCTTGGTGGTAGATTGAAGTGGGAACTCCCTACTGTAAATGACAGCCTAGCACAATAGGAGTGTGGATATTACGTAATGAGATGGATGCATGATTTTGTTGCTCAAATATCAAAATGACGATTTCCCAAACTGTATGTCTATTAAATAGCTTTGCATGATGTTTGTATTTAAACTGAAAGTACATCTCGTGTGTTAGGTATACTATCTTTATTTTGATGAATACACGTAGATCCTTGGGGTGAGGAGGAGCGGTTAGTGTGTATAAAGAACTGGACGAGGTCATTGGGCATGGTTTACCTTGTGGGCGGTTGATCTTTGTTTAATGTTCAGGCGTTTAGCATTTATGTATGTTTTTTGAACGTGGTTTGTTTGTTTCTTTGTATTTTTGGAAAAGCGAACAGTTTTTTGTTGGGATTCAGAATTATGTTTAGTTGGATTGATTTGTGGATTTGGATTTTGGTTCAGATTTATATGAGATGGATTAATGTATTCTGTTAATATAGGTTGTTGATTACAGCTTTTTCTGCAAGATTATTGGTTGGTTTAGATCACTTTATATTATATGAAAATGCGATTTCCTATAAACAGGATCAAAGACAACGGACATTGATCAAGTTCCTTTGACACATATATGCCGAGGAGAATGGTCTTTTCTTCATGGCGACATCTGCCAAAATAGCTGTGAATGTCAATGGCGTGTTTCATGAAATAGGTACAAATACATGTCTAATGGGTTGACGTAGCTAAATTAATATATTTCTAGAATTCAGCTTTTTTCAAATTCTTGTGTTCTTGTAATTATCTTATCTGAGACCATTGTTTTGTCTGAAACAGGCAAGAGCCTGCCTAGAGCTCAGCCTACACAAAATCCAACTTGTATGGTTCTTGTTAACAGACCCGCGGAAGGAGCTCGTTCTGCATTCATGTTGTTCATAAGTAGATATTTAATTCTCAATTGATGTTCCCTGTAGTTGGTTTTCTTTATGCATATTTGTGTTTGAAACTTGTTCTAATAGGCATGAAAATTAGGTTATCATTGGGATTTAAGTTTGTTTTTTCTTGTTGTTTATGTGTTTCTGATTTATACCAGTTTTTCTTTAACTGGGAGCGAAGATGGAGACGTAAAGCTTTGGAATGCTAAAAATGCAAAGTTAGTATATCTCTGGCCAGAATTGCATGATAGGCACACTTCTTTCAATCAAAGCTCACGAGGCATTGGAGATTTTTTAGGGTACATTTTTACCCTCTTAAAATTACTTTGCTGTGTATAATCGAATACAGCTTACATTAAATTTGACAAAAGTTTGAAACTCTGCAGGCTGATGTAACAGACATTCAAGAAATCTTGAACTTACTGTATGAAATCTTGCAGAAAAGCCAAATCTCACAGCAAGAATTTTTGTGTATTTTTTTGGATGGTTTTGATGACATTCTGCAATTATTCACCAACCATTTAGAAAATAATGTCATGTTAAGATGTGAAACGCATCTTTGTGACCTTTCCAACTTGTAAAGTGTTGTGCATCACTAACAAGAGTAAGACAGTGACTAAAAAACAAAGGAAAAAGAACTTCAATTTTGGTTCCTTGTTTTCATCTTCCAAATTGGTGTATGGATGTGGTAGGTGCAATGTCTACTAGTCCTTGTCTTAAAAAGATGAAATTTTTATCGTTCGTTCATTGATGCTAATCAGATTTGGTTTTCGGGCCCAAATGGTTGCATCAAGCTCTGGTCCTACATTCTATAGATGTATCATATAGACATTAGACATCTGCATGTTGGGCATTATGAACCGCAATGTCATGTTATTGGACATACACAAAACTTGTCAAGAATGGACCACAATGTCGTGTCATGTGATTACTGTGTAATTCATTTTGCACCATCATTATCGATTGGTATACATTAAATACCCATAGAATAAATCAATAGAACCATACACGAAAGGTGAACCAACAGCAAGACCCCAAAAAAAATTTGCAGAAAAATTTGGAAGCTTCTGCTGTTATGGTCTTTCACCTCTCCTAAGAACCAAACCTTAAGATATACAAATGAATAAAACAAATTTTAATATATCTAGTACATGTCTATGCATTAATCATTATCAGAGCATTCAATTATTGCACTGTGTGTTTCTACTTTGCATGTACTTTCATATTGTTGCACCCATTTGAATTTTGATCCATAATTCAAATATGTGGGACAATCTTCCTTCTGATGTGTTAGCCAATGTGTTTTCTTACCTTACTCCATGCTCCTTGGCACGTGCCATGGCGGCCTGCCATCACTGGCATGACTGTGGAAGAGAGACGAGGCAAATCTGCCGCCATCGCCAGCCATGGTTCATTGCCTTGCCCACTCGTAGCACCAGCAGGCAATTGTGTTTTGTTCATGACCCGATACAGAGAAGTTGGCACTTGCTCAATTTGGAACATGTTCCTAGTATGACTAGACCTGTGTCGACTATTGGAGGACAAGGTTTGATATTGTTTAAGTCCACCAGAGGTGTACCTATTCGGTTGTCAGTTTGTAATCCGTTTACTGGTCAATTTGGTCACCTTCCACATCTGCAAAAATCAAGGACTAATCTAGCTGTGGGCGTCAGGGAAGATTTTACCAACCATTTCAAGCTGTACGTGGCTGGTGGGATGTCCGAGGCTGCAAATGGCGGCGCCGCCTCATACGAGCCGACGTTAGAAGTGTTCAATTCTAAAAGTAATAAGTGGACGGTCATGGGGTCCATGCCAGTCGAGTTCGCCGTGAGGCTTACTGTATGGACCCCAAACGAGAGTGTCTATGTAAACGGGGTCCTATACTGGATGACCTCAGCCCGTGCATATAGCATAATGGGCTATGAAATGGACAGGGACAAATAGAAGGAACTCGGTGTGCCAATGGGTGACACACTCGAATTCGCTACCCTAGTCCCATGTGATGGAAAGGTGGCAGTTGTTGGCGGGACACATGACGGGAATGTGTTGGTTTGGGAACTAGGAGATGGTGACGAATGGATTTTGATAGAGAGAATGCCACTTGAATTGGCGAAAAGATTTGCTGGTAGTAGTACCAAGTGTGCTGGAATAGAAGGGGGAGTGTGTTTATACAAGGATATTGATTCAGCAATGGTGGTGTGGAGAAGAGTCAAAAATCACAAGAATAAATGGGAATGGTGTTCTATTGACGGTTGTAATACTGTAAGCGGAAAAAAACTTTAAAATTACCCGATTAAAGGACTCTTTCTTCACCCGAATCTTGCTGCTTCTCCATTCGTTTAAACTCAGCCTCTTGTTATAATCTTCATTTTGTACTCTCACAATAAAATGTACAAAACTACATATAATAAGAGTTACGACTTTTGAACAATAAGTTATATCCTAATCTTAACAGGATAGCATATATTCCATTGTCATACTTGGTAAACATGAAAATAGTAATCATCATGAAGTCAAGGCATTACATGATATAAGATACAAGAGTTTCAACCCTATATTATAGTCAAAACTGAAAGCAAACAAAAGGCCATGTATAATCGGCTAACATCACTCACTTCTACACTACCCTGTGAATTCAATAGTCACTAACAACAGAAACCCAAAGTTGACACAGGGTTGTGATTACAATAGAATGGATGGAAATTGAAGTTTACACTAGGATTTCAGATGACTGCCTTATAGGTACCTTCTAGCAAGGGCTCGGACCTTTGTATCAAAATGTGAAGATGTAACACGAGATCCTGGCAGGTAGAGAGGATTTAGAAGGATCTGTGAAAAGTTGAAAGTAAGATTAAAACATTTGGTAAGGCGAAACAAATTAAAACATTGGTTTGCCAAATAGGAACAGATATGCGCTTTAGGAGAGCACTCACAATCAGAAAAACAGTCAATAAGTCACAAAAACTTGCCTTTATGTAGAGCTCGTGGATCTCCTGGAAAAAGCTCTTGATTTCATCATCATTACGAGAGTCATGAAGCAGCATCAATCGCGTATGTACAGCTTGAGTTAGGGAAAATAAATGAAAAGATGCCAATACAGATTTACTGATTATACCAACTATGAAACTTTTGTAGCTAACTGGCATTGAAACAAGCTGAAAACTCATTCCATATTGTAAGTAGCGTGTTGTTTATTGAAATATACTTACAACTTACTGAATAACAAATCACAGGAATATTGAATCTGCTTTTATTCGATTGATATGAATGATGTTTACAGATTTCATACCCTATATATACTAGATGAAACGGTGCCTCTAAGGGGTACACCGATTCAATAAACGACACAAACATTCTAACCGTTCTAATCCTATAAAAACGGTTTATACCGTTATCTTATGTCCAGCCCATTTACAAACCTATTGGGTTGGGTTCTATTTTACATAATACATAATACATACTAAAATACCCTTTAACTTTGCTTTTATAACTTTAAGGTCCAACATTGTTCGTGTAACGCAATGTTGGACTAACTAACAAAAAATTACGAAAAGAAAGATATGACCAGCTGTCACGTATACTGACACCACCAAATCGTTGAACCTGTCGATCGCTTTCAAAAACCTGGAACCAGAAAATTTAACCATAAGTACATAACCACGGAAGATGAGATAAATAAAAATAAACTTTCCCTGTATTGTGAGTGTCGGTGAGAGTGATTATGAGTCTTACATAGCACTTGTTGTCCATGCAAGATCCTGAACAATATCCAAAGCGGCATGTAGGATAAATTGATGCTGATGTGCAGCTTCTTCTTTCTAGAATGTCATTGCAAGGTACAAGGTACGAGTGGGTTAGCCAATAGTGAGTGCTTTGAAATTGTTATACGAAAAAATAGGAAAACTGAAGATGATAAGGTTGTTGGGTTTTGTGCATAATCCTACTCTGATATACTATCAATCCATTAGAAACAGCATATACTTGAAACTGTGCTGCAATACCCAGTGTAATCACGGTCTAACTACTCTTGATATAAAAGATATGTCAATAGTGACTTACTTATCATTAAATAGCATGTTATCAAAGATAAAAGAACTCAAAATAACAATGGAGTGATGAACCCACCTCTTATGCAAAACAATGCCTGATTCTCACAGACTTTTTTTTGCCCGCTGTATATTCTATTAAACTTATGGACTTGTGTTGAAAAGCGAAAGGTCGGAATTAGTACTTCTGCCTAGTGATTGGAAAGGAATTATTGATGGCATTGTTAAAGCAAAACAATGGACCAATGCTATACGGCTCGCGCTACTCTGAGGAATGAGAGGAATAAAAGACTGTTTGATAAAGAAATCAGGAATGTCAAGACTATTACTCGATTGATTATTAAATATGTTAAACTGAAACTTATTAGTTTAAAGGTGAAACAGTCTGTTCAAGTGAGGAAAGTTGCAAGGGAATTGGAAATTTGTTGTGGATGGTATCTGCAGATGACGACTTTAGTGAGTGACTGCTGTGGATGGTATCTGCAGATGACGACTTTGGTGTTGCACATCTAGAACTGAAGTTTTTAACTGATTTCTGCAAAGATACTGGTTTACAATCAAAATGCCGCTGCTACTAGAAATGCCAAACTTATTGGCGCATTACAGAAATTTGTTGGTCCTGATGTCAAAGCATTCCTGTCACATGTCAAGCCTGCCCTTCTTAGTGCAGTAGAGGCACTGTAGTCGTGGGTTGGATAGCTTTCCACTTGAGGATATTAGCGGAAAGATAAAACTAGACCTCTTAAAAGGATTAGAGAGTTCTAATTGTTAATAAAATCGTGCAAGAACAGTAACAAGCGTATTCAGCCACTACTGGAACTGTGGAATTGTTTGGGAATCTTAGAGCTAAGTTATACGACTAAAATCGATAAACGAAACACAGTTCTAGTAACTAACATACCTCAGGGGCAGTCCCAACTTCGGCCTCGTATTTAGGAATGTCATTTTTGCTAATGATCATAAAACATGCCGTGCTTGCCATTTTATTATATCAATTCTCCTGTAACAACCAACCAACCAAATGTTATATTTCCAATCAAATGTTTTATCATTTTCAAAATCCTTTTGTTTTTTTTATTTTTTATAAATTGTCACATATATATACCACAAAACTATTCTCAGTATCCTACCAGAACATAATCACAAAGGCCTAAAATATTTTCAAATCATATAATAAATAAATTACTTAAATTTATAAAGGGAATAATAATGATATAAAGAATAATTACTCGACAAAACATTACCCTATTAAATCAGATTGATCCAAGGTGTAAAACTGTCAATTCAACCCCTCTACTTTAACTTACTTACCTTATTGCAACCCTACTTTTGTTACTTTTTACACTTCTTTCAACATTAGACCACTCGCCACCAAATTCCCTATATGTTTTTTATATGTGTTTTATTTGGTTAAGTGTGGTGCTTGCTAGAGGTGAACATCGGTCAATATCCCGCCGGATCGAGGTCCGATTTAGCCCAAAAATTCCGGACGATGACCAGACAGAATCGGGCCAGTCCGAGACGCTAATGATCGGTTAGGGACACTAGACCACCGAAACCAGACCGCGGTACGAACATGGAGTTAAACTATGGGACCGAGGACCCGGTCGGAATAAGGTTCAGTTCCGTCTGGTTTACACGCCGGTTACTAGGTCAGTCGGGTCCGCGGTCCGTTTGCTCACCCCTAGTGCCGGAGAGTCTTTTTTACTGAGTGATGGAAGGAGCGGTTATTTTTTTTGGTGTTGTTAAGTTATAGGTTGAATTGTGTCACATAAACTTTCCCGATCGTGTGCTTAAAGATATATTACTAATGTAAATAACCATTTGGGGAAAGCAATATTAGTTTGTATTGTTAGGGCAGCCACTTTGAATGTTTATCAAAAATATTTATAAAAAATAACCAAAGGTCTTTTAACAAAATATTTAGATCATAGTGGAGTGAGTTTTATACTAACATGGAATGACCTAGGTTCAAGATTATGAACCTTTTCATCACAAGCAAATGTGAGTAACCCATTTAATGTTTAATACATTTTATAAAATCTTAACAAGTTTATTATAATGAGAAAATGTTTTTAAATTGAAAAGATTTATGAATTGATAATATTGTATGACATGTCACATTATAAACCTTTTAGAGGTTTAACCATTGAGCATGCCCTTTGATGTTTACTAGTAAGATAGGTGTATAATTACAATTACTAATTGTAGAAGTCACTTGCTAATAAATGCTACTAGCAGTAACGTTTTGATTTGAAATGTTTAAAAAAAACGTTCCAAAAAAACCACCCAATTGCTGTTGCGATTTGTTTACAAATTGGTAAACTCTAGTTGCTAGTTACTCTCCAACAACCTGTATGTTTGCTGCCAAAAATATCCATAGCATCTCAAACGCTACCTATTAGTTAATTTTTAGTTTCATGTGTCTTAATTAAGCTACATACAACAGCATACAACGTGTGCCCCAATCACGAAATTCATGGCCTTTGTTAGCCGTAATAACAACATATTATTTATGCTTGTTTTCAAAGATTTTATTAATTGCGTTTAATATGACATACTAATTCTGTCCTTAGTTTAGGAGATGTGTAATTAACTGGACCAGTTATGTATGCAAAAGGTGTTCGAATAAGAAGCTTAAACAAAGATAAAGTAGGTTTCATTTATCCCACATTGATTCATTGGCAAAACTTGAATGTGTTTATAAGTAAGAATGTAGAGGGTTGGTTATATTTCGAGGGTTGGTTATATTTCCTTTAAAATGTTGCACAAACGGCTCTCTTTAAAATCTGAAAGAAAAAGCTTAAGGTCAGTGTTTCGTTCAGATTTGCTAATAGTCATTTATCTCACATTATTGGATATTTTTTTGTCATTGTTTATTTGTTTGAAAGATTACGATTTACATTTTTTATCTCTTGTGTACTTATGAGTACAAATAATTTCATCCTCCCCGATCATTTATCGATGATTTTTTTACTATCTTTTATCTGCACCTTAAGTATTATATGATGCATCAAGCCACCAACGCGTTAAGCACACCAACGCGTTACCACACCCCACCTCTGCGTTGGCCAACGGCGTTGAGCACGGCGTCAAGCCACCAACGCGCGTTGCAACCTCTTTTCTTTAATTTTTCTTTTTTTGCGTTTTTATAGTTTTGTGGGGTGTGTGTGTTCACTGTGTGTCGCTTGTGTGTGTTGACTGTGTGTTTTAGTGTGTGTTTTTGTGTGGCTGTGTGGAATGGATAAAGGAAGAAGAAGACACATTTTTTGCAATTTAGTCCTTGTGGTTTTTCTTTTATTTCTTTTTGACTTGTGGCTTTTATAAGTAAAAAAAATATTTTAATTTAATAATTGAAAATAGTTTATTTTAAAAATTGGGAAAAAAATATTGGTGGGTCCTAAAAAGTGGTGTTAATGGTGTTATGATTACTTGGGTTTTTTGGGTGTTGGTGATATGGTGTTAAGTATGGTGGCGCTGATGTGGCGGTGTTAATGGTGTTACCATACCTTGTGCTCTTACTAGTAACTCCCAAACAATCTATACGTCTACTGCCAAAAATATCCATAACATGTTAAACGCCAAGTATTAGTTGATTTTTAGTTTCATGCGTCTTAATTGAGCTATACATGCATATAACATACGACGTGTGCCCCAATATCAACATATTATTTATGCTTGTTTTCGAAGAATTTTATTAACTGCGTTTATCAAAACATATAGTAGTTTCAAGGGTCGAGCAGATTGGATCGTCGATAGGAACGGACTGAACATATTTTGGTCTAGTCCTCGGTCCATGCTTTTCCTTAAATTCGATCCTCAGTCCGGTATTACAAAAAACCCGACGATTATGCTTTGTTGGACCGGACCGGACCGACCCAGACCGGACCATTTCGATTCGGTACTCGGTCCAGCGTTTGGACAAAGTCGGTTTTGGTCAGGTCCGATCTTGCTCGGTCTGGCTTGGTTTTCGAACCATGATCACCCTTAATTAATCATATTAAGCACAAACTAGTATTTTATGCTTATTACGATTAATAATGGGCTAGCTCAGTTGGCCACCAAAGGTAACCTTGAGGTGGTATCTTTGGTGAGATCTCAGGTTCGAGTCTCACCATGGACCTTCAGGGGCCGGAAATAAATAGAAGCAGGAGTGAGGTTTATCCCCTAAGGCGAACGTTCGAGCCTTGCATACTGCCTAATTGTATGTCACTGTGGGCTCGAATCACTAACTACTAACTTACCGTTAAAAAAATGAAAAGATACTTAAAGCCCCACAAATCCTTAGTTTAGAAGAAGTGAAAATATGAACATTTCATGTATACAAACAAGGTGTTCGGATATGAACTTAACCAAAGAAAAGTAGGTTTTTTCTTATCCCACATTGATTCATTGGCAAAACTTGAATGTGTTTAGAAAGATGTTAGAAAGTGTAAATCATAATAGGGATGTATTTTGCAGTTTACTTTTGATTATTAATAGGCTATTGCTAAAGTTGTGAAAATAATAATATATGTGAAATGATGCGGCTTTGGTCGAGAATCGCTCCCAAATAAAACACCCCGATTAAATCCCGATTAGCACGGGGCTGGTTTGGAGAAGCATCGCGCACCAATAGAGCGCTCTAATTAAACCCTCAATGAGGATTGAGGCGGATTTAAAAAAGACTTTGATAATCGGGTTTAGGGACAAGGATAAATGCAATCCCTAAATCCAACTCATTGCGATCCCTACATAGAACGAACGTGTGCCCCAATAATGAAATTTATGGACTTTATTAACTGTAATAAAGCATACAATGCGTCCCCCAATATCAACGTATTCTTTATGCGTTTTCAAAGAATTTGTTAACGCATTTAACATGACATATACTATTTTGTGCTTATTATGATTAATAATATGAAGCTAACAAAAAGATACTTAAATCCCCATAAATCCTTAGTTTAGAAGAGGTGAAAATTAGGTTTCGTTTATCCCACATTGATTCATTAGCAAAACATGAATGTCTTTATAACTAAAAACGTAAAGGGTTGGTTATATTTCCTTTGAAATGTTGCACAAACAACTTGGTTTGCAATGACCGGAAAGAATGTATATAAACCCTTTTCTGATAAGTTGGAAATAAGTTGTTTATGTCACATTATTGGACATTTTTTTCTCATGTACCTCATGTTTATTTGTTTGTTACGATTTACATTCTTTTTATATTTTTCTTTGTAATATTTCTTGTGTGTGCAAATAATTGCGTGCTCCACAATCATATATTAAGGATTTTTCCATCTTTTAACGGTGCTTTAACCATTTTATGATGCATCATGATTATAACTCAAGATAATGAGAAAGAATAAACCGACTTGTAACCACAATTTTCTTCTTCTTTTACTAGAGTTAATTACATGTTTGGTCATTGTGGTTTACATGAAATTGCACTTTTGATCCTAAAATGTATTTAATTACACCAATGCTCATGTGGTTGTCCAAATTGGGTTGAGTGGTCCTTTAACCGATTTTCCATCCAATTGACCGTTAACTAGTACTACCATCAGGGGAAATTTTGTCCATTCACATATACCATACACCTAACTTAAGCTAGGTGCCTTATACACTCGACTCTTTGACTTATAGTTCTCGTTTTATTACATCGATCGTCCCTCCTTCTTCACATCCCTCTCACACATGCAATCCTTGAGGCTGTTCTTCCTCGATTAATCATGAAAAGCTTAGTTTTGATTTGAATGCGCGTAAAGAAAGCTCAGGCTCTATTGAAGCGGCACAATACGGTAAGAACATATTGTATTTTCGTGTTTACTTAAATTTTGTTCTTGGTTTTTAAAGAAGGTATAGTTTTGGTAATGTTATGGGGTTATAATTATAAGTGGTAATCCTATGTCAGTCTCATTTAAAATCCACCATGGCGGGTGCTTTACACCAATACCTAGCAGGTCTTATGTTGGTGGACAAGTATCATATATTGATGTTGTGGATATTGATGAGTTTTGTTTACATGACCTTAAAGAAATGATAGTTAAACTGGGTTATGGTGTAGTAGACTTGATATACTACCATTTTTTGAAACCAAGATTAGGCTGAGATTATGGTCTACACCCTTTGAGTGTTAATGCTGATGTGTTAGAGTTGGCAAAGTATGTTACAATAAGATCATTTTAGTGTATGTTGAACATGGAAGTAGTAATATAGACTCAATTATATTTGTTACACCTAAGAAGGGAGTTACAATAGCAGTTGATAATCACTTAAGAAAAGCTCCTATAGAAATTGATAGTAGTCCTAATGTGAATAGGAAATTTAACACCTATGTGTCATAGAAATTTGACAAAAGATTGGGAACAAGTTAGCTCTAAGGCATTAAGCATTAGTAAAGTAATGAAAAAGTTAAGTAATGACCAGCCTGCTTATTCTGATAAATGACCAATTGTAGTAGAGACTGATGATCCCTTTGATGATCTTGATGAGGTACTAGGTTACTATGCAAACACTGGGAAGGAGATAATAGTTCATGTAGGTAACAGTCCTACAATTAAGATTTTGGTTGACTGTGAAATGCTATATGAGACAGAAGGGGTTGGTCCTATGAGAAATTTCAAAGAAGTGGAGGTGGATACGGATAATGGAACAGAAAAAGAAAGTGTTAAGAGTGACACAGAAGAAAATGATACAAGTGGTAGTGATTCAAAGGATTTGGATTATGATCCAAAGCATGATGAATTGTATGATGATGATGAGCATATACTTAAAGATGTTCTTGTAAGTATAAATAATTTCAATTTCAATCCAGAATCTAAACACGATTTAAATATAGCTGCTGTTGAGGTTCATGAACAAGATCCAGATGTCATTGATTATGACTCGTTTGGCAGTGACTTAGATGATGAAATTGATTCTGATGAAGAACTCAACTTACAGAATTAAAAAGAATAGGCAAGGCAAAAAAACCAGGGTCCCAATAAGTATTATTTCTACTTAGGCTAGTAATTTGCTACTAAAGAAATTGTGAAGGGAAGAGTTAAGAAACATTCAGTTGAAACTAGGAGAAAGCTAATATTGGTAAAAAATGATAAAAAAAGGCTAAGAGTTAGATGTGAAGGGACAATTCCAGCCTTGGTCCCTTTTATTGGCAGTGATACTGCTATGGGCAAAAATGTATTTTCACAAACCAAAGGTGGTCCAAATATATGTTTGTTTTGCTTTGAATACTATATTCACTAAAGGACAAAAAAGAAGCCAAAACCAACAAAACTAAGCACGGGATTGGAAAGAGCGTGAAAAGTCAAAAAGTTAAAATCAACTAGTCAAAGTCAAACTCAAAGACAACAAGTCAAAGACGAAGTCGAAACTGAAGAAATATTAAATGGGCAAACCGTACACATCTAATGGTCCGGGTCAACCCATTACATATTGAAGATAAGATTTAAAAGTCCAAAACCTAATAAATCCTAACTCGGCCCAATCCTAAGCCCATTACCCCTTAACTATAACACCCTTAAACCTGGTTTGCACCGTTAGTCCTTAGGGACTAACATAGTTAGTCCCTTTTCATTACACC
>BQNB010065018.1:0-33657 GCA_026074375.1 Tanacetum coccineum
AATCAAATTTAACTCAAATGATCATAGGTGAACAAAAATAGACAAATTCAGTATTTAAAAGACTTTTAATAACATTTGAACAATTTGTGAACTAGAGAAAACTCAATAAGCTATATTGAGCTTATTACAAGCTTATTATGTAAATCTAGCTTATTTAATGAAAACTTAAACACAAACACAACTCTAACAGCTTTATTGCTTTTAGAAGAAGAGTACAAGATAAGAAACAAGAAGTACAACTGAATTGAAAGTTTAAAAAAAAACTTAATTCGAAAAGATGAACAGTACAAGTAAGCTAAAAAGAGAAAATTACAAAGTAAACTGAACTAACTCTCTTACTCTCTCTCTTTAAAACTGAATATTAAGCTCCTATTTATAGTTGAAAATGAAGAGAAGATGAGAACTCTAAGCATTCCTAGTCGTTGGATGTCTTTTATTTGAATCTTGGCCGTTGATGATGTATGATGATGTGTTCGCACCAATTGGAGGCTGCCACGTCATAATAATGACGTGGAGATTGTAAATACGAGGTGGAGAAAGAGTAGGAAGAAACGGGAAAGAAGAAAAAGGGATTTAGGTTTGTTAGGGTTTTGGCGGGAAAAACAGTTATAAGGTTGTTAGGGGAAAACTAGCCCGCGTTTGGTTTGAAAGATTGGGCTAATTGCATAACAAGTCCCTCCGTTTCTTTGTTCAAAGTGTAGTGTAAAATGAATTTGAGAATTAGCATTTCTGGCCCTTGTAGTTTTAAAACAAGAAAATGGGCTTTTTGGTTTTGGGCTTTTGTTAGGCTTTTGTGATCCGAATAGTGTAGAAAGACCCAAAGGGTATTTTAGTAATTTTGCATCCTCTTCAAAGGGTATAATGGTCATTCTTCCTTTCAAATTTTGACTTGATTTGACTTTTTCCTTGTCCTTTTCTTTACTTTCTTGACTTTTCTCGACCACGGTCTTGATCCGGCTTTCGATATTGGCTTCAAATCTCTCTCTTGAACTTGTTTCTTCATTTCTTGTCGGTTTTTGCTCGTTTTTGCTCTTTTTGACTTTGATATCCTTTCCTGCACATTGAGACACAAAAGCACACATATTTCTATCTTTTGGCATATTTTTTAGCTTCTATTGGCGAAATCCTGGGTATTTTATGTATACAATTTAACACTTATCATATCATCACTTTCATCCTATCTTTACTACTTTCATAGAGTCAAAACCCTAAATTGGCGTTGTATATATCATATCTCGCCAATTTTACGCTTGGTGTAGTTGTCTTTGTCTTTGATTTACAGGTTATATTTGACGAGAAAAAGCTTGGAAGTTCTTAGGAAGTTTCATTGGACGACTCTTGGAGGACGATCTAACCAGTTATCGCATGTTTCTTCTCTATTATTGAGCAAACCAAGGGAGTACTAGTTTCTTTTACTTGTTTTCTTTTCCCTTTATTCATTTTTACGGGTACTTTTAAGAATATTGGAGACAATGTTCAACTTAACTGTATGGGGAAATAAGCCTTTGAAACTATTCTTTCAATTGCCATTTTCTTGTTCCTTAAAATGATGGGTAATATATTAAAACATAGCATAAAAAGGTAATTTTGACCAAAATTAAAAAAAATTATAACACATACAGACGAAAACCGAGTATTAATAGCGTCTCATAGATAGGAATATGTATGACTAGCACAAAAACCTTTAAACTTCCACCCCAAAAATGTGAGGTTCGCCTTTAGATCTATAAGAATTCGGGTATCCATTATTGATACCCAAGATAGTTTATACCTTTAGCTTGTTCGAGTTAGGGATCAAATGCAGTCAAATGTGTCTATTCCATCGTTACGGATGTGTACATATGGTCTTTGTCGCCTTTTCTGGAGCATTGATATCGGTATTAAATTATATGAGTGTACCGATAGTATATTAAATTTTAGAACTTGTTTTTGTGATGCATCCCGAGATCGCATAGTGAGAACTAGGATTTGCTAGATAAGAGGTACTAGGATTAACCCAAGTTTTAAACATGTAATTGTTATGATGGTCATCTCGATCATATAACTATCCCACACCCTTGCCATGCACTTATTTTTAGTGCATGATACCCCAAGTACAACCCTCCGAGCCTATCATTTTTCATGGTTCTCGTAATTTTTTGGTTAAGCTGGACTATTGATGAATAACATTGTCACCCATAAACCAATCGTTACACCTAAATCACCTTAGCCTACCTTGTATGTGTAATACGCCCAAATAGGGTCGCAGCGGAATAATGTGTCCGGGAGCGTTACATCATAGATCAATAGCACATGATATGAGAATGACCTCTAAATTAGTCTTTTGAAAAACTGATACATTGTATTTCATAAATTGTTTGTTACAAAAGCACCACGGCTTAACATGTTCACTTGTAAATGTAAAGATTTTAAAACATAACAAATATCCCCAAAATGTAATGCTCTAAATCTTTATGCAATAACATCCAAAATAACGACCACCAATGTATTCTTGACTTGCACCTTATTGACCTGAGAAAAACATGCTTTAAAACGTCAACATAAAGTTGGTAAATTCACAGGTTTAAATAAATATAATGTAGGACCGTAAGATTTCTAAGTGTTTGATAATGCAACAGTTGCAAACATCACAAAATGTAATTACGCTTCCTTAAGCTCATGACACTGAAGCTCGACATGTATGAATTGCAATATAAATTGCCTACATTGCCCTTGATGATGTTCTAACCCGCAACATCCCAAATCTGACATGATATACGTCCGTTGTCTGGCAAACTGGCACAGTGAGCGCTACTCACCGAACGGGGATGTCAATCCCAAATAGATCTATTTATAACATTCGTGCTTACACAAAGTAATTGACAGTTCATGATAATGGGCTCAGAGGGTTATCACTACTTAGGCAAACACGTAATCATATTAAAATGTACACTTGCATCCAATTAGTAAAACAATGCATGTTTCTCACCCCAAAGTTGTAAATCATTGTAATTGTAAAATATGAGGGCTATGAACTCACCTTAGTGAATGTATTGATTATCTAAATCAAATAGTATGAAAATCGTCACGTAGTCCGAATGCAACCTAATTAAATGTAGGTCGTATGAGTACCATGTAGTTTGAATAACTAACACCAAATATAATCCTATATAGTTACATCACCACCTAAACATGTTTGTTTAATCTATAAAATTAAACAATATGAATTTGTACTTTGTAAAATAATGTTCATATATTTGTATCTAAAAAATGTTATATATGTCCAGCAATTGATCGTTTATAAATAATAATTGTTTTAACGCCTTTATGTAATTATATAATTAGTTTAATTGGTTTCACAAAAATAGTGCACAAGTATAAAAATAGTGCATAAGGTTTTATAAACCTTATATCTTTTTTGTTTTAACTCCGTTTCATACGTTCTTTATATGTACGGAATCGTATTTAAAAAATCTAATCAAATATTAAATTCATTATATTTATATGTACTGTTATGAACAGTAACAGTAAGTGGAAATTTATAAAAATACTTTATATAAATTTTAATTATTGAAAACGTATAAAAATTATATCTCCTTCGTTTTAATTCGGTTTTTAGTGATTCTTATGTCCACGTCTTCGTAATTAAAAGTTCTATCTAAGAAAATATTTTTCTAACAGCCCACTATTATGAACAATAACACATTTTTATAACATTACTTTTATAAAAATAGTTGTTATCGTAAACATGTAAATAGCGTAACTTCTTCGTTTTAAATCCATTCTTGGTGTACTTTATAGTTTTGAAATCCTCATAAGTGTACTTTAATAGAAAATTGAGCTTTCATTTTTATCATATTTGAAAACTTTGGAGTTTTTATAAAAATACTTTTATAAAAACACTTTTACGTAAAATCTTGTAAATATCATAACTTCTTCGTTATAATTCAGATTTTCGAGTTCATTATATGCTTACGATCTTTATGAGATGTATTATTTTTATAAAACATAAAATAATAATAATTGGGTTCGAATTCAAACAGTAGCAATTTAAGTTTTTAAATAATTAGTTTTATAACTTGTTTTTTATACTTTTTCACATAATTAAAATACTACAATTCCTCTACTTTATGTCATAGCACATCCTTAATATAATTTGAGTCCTCTACTTTATGTCTAAGAATATGTCCAAGAATAACAAGTCCTTACATTTATATATTCATATAGTTAATAAATAAACTTTTATATACTTAATTTATAAACTTGTTTTATAAATTAACCAATAATTATACAAAGTGTGTTCTTGCCTTCTATCATTATTTTGGCATTATAACATTATACCAAAAATGATATTTCGAATTTACATATGAGCAAAAGTCCATTTTATAAACTTATAATATACCTTAGGTGATGATTTACAATATAACAATTATATAAATCATGAAATGAATAATATGAAAAATTTAGGGTTCTTAGAAGACCTTAATGAAGATGAGTAAAGATGATACACAAGTAAGACCCAAGTATTTAACTCTAAATACTTCCACAAAACCCTAATTTAACCAAGAAAAACCTAGTTTTCTTTTACTTGCAAAACCCTTTTAACCACTTAACCAAGCTTCCAATACACCTTAGATATGCCTAAAAATGAACCTTGTATGCTTGAAATACCTTAGAAATCAAAACTATGAATTGTTTGAATGTGTGAGAGTGAACCGTGGGCTAGGACAAAGAAAAAGGGAGAGTATTTTGCTTTGAGTTCTTGAAATGTTAAGTGAATAAGAACTAGTTGTTTTATGGATGACATTTATAGCCTAAGACTTGCATGAATACCATCTAGTGAAACCAACAAATGGTTTATGGTTTTTGTTCCTTGTATCCGGTTCTTAAGCTCATAGAGCATGGGATTAAGGCTTGTAAATTTGTTAGGGACATGGTAAGAAGTAGACCAAACATGCTTTATGTAAGAAGGTGTAAGAATGATATATGTGAAAGAGCCTATGCATGCTTGCTTCTTGTCCCCTTTCTTGCTTCCATACTATCCGGTCACAAGACAAAGAAAAGAGAGACCAAAGTGATGTTATATTGAGTGTTTGATCCATTAGATAACAAGTAATGTTGTTTCTTCAAGTTAGTGGAGGTGTAGTGATTTAATTTCAAGTGTAAGTGTTGTATATGTATGAAATTCGGTTATGGGTTTATTTGAGTGAGTATAATTTGTAAATTTTAGGTATTGGGTATTATGGTGGGTATTTGTTGAAGTCTAAATGGGTTTATGGTTTGCCATGCATGCAAAAGTTTAGTTTTATTGCAAGGATTCATAATTATATATATATGGCTCCTATAGAGTTAAGTTGGAGTCTAATTAGTTTTAGGATTAGATTAGACGGAAAAAAAATTTTCCTTTTTTATTTTCCAAATCCGATTTACTATTCATGGCCAAAAAAAAATATTTTTAATTTCTTTCTTTTATTAAATAATTAAATACCACATACCTTAAGTTTTATAAAAAACCTAAGCTATTTTGGTAAACCATTTTAGCTGTGAAAACTACTTCTAAAATACCTTTCATTTCCCAAATTCACTTTCTATATATGGAAAGTTGACCAAAAACTCTCTCTTATTTTTTTTTTTTAACAACCTTCATTTTCTTAAACTTAACCTCTAAAAAAAAACCTCAAACTTATACATTAATTACAACCACAAAAATAGTATAACGTAATAATCTTACACATTTAACACATAAATTTAAAATCCAAATAATCATTTCCTTGCCACCAAAAGTGAACGAAAAGAACTTAACAAAATTCATCACTAATCCAATCCCAATAAGACAATCACGCTCAATGGATTGATTATCCAATCTCACATAACCCACACAAAAACATATAAGCTCGTATAAACACATAAATCACATAAATCATACATTGCAACCAGAGGCACATGAACAACACTACGGTTTTGACTCAATCCTGCTTACAAGTCATGGTTGTATACTATTATACACCCAGTAAAAGAGAAATCCCAAACACTTATTTAGGTGCTAAGTATATACTTATGTTTTTTAATTACGAGGTCTAGAAGTTGTGTTTGTAAATGCTCTAAAGAAAGTAGGTTAAATAACCCCAATATTTTTATTGTCTAGGTAGAAAAGCCCATTTGCTTGAGGACAAGCAAATCCCAAGTGTAGAGATATTTGATGAGGTGTCATTTTATACACTTTTTCGGGTCATTTAACCCCTTAAATCATGCAAATATCCAAATTATGTGCTTAATCATTTGTTTTTAGGTTTTTAGCACTTGGATGGCATTTGGAGGAAATACACATGAATTGGGATCATTTGGAGAAGAAATGGACAAGATTACGACTCTACACCAAGAATAATGAAGAATTTGCACTACAGAGCGCGTGGAGACGGCGGCGCCATCCTAAAGCACGGCCGTCAGGATCCTTCGTCATGATGCGTCAAGAGATCTAGCAATGGCTCAGGACAAGGCCGACTTAAGTGGATCTAGAATCGATCCACGTGGAACGGTGTCAAGACTTCAAAGTGACGCCGTCACATCATTTTTACTATATATACAAAACCGATTTAAGGGTTTTAGGTGTATCTTTTTATAACTTCTGGGAGACGAACCCCAGTCATTCTAGTAGCTTTTTAGGTCATTTTTAGGGCCTCAAAACCCTATTGTAACTACCTTCAATCCATGATTTAATCAAGTAAGATTGTTTATCATTAATTATTCAATATGTCTATGTGTTGTTTGATTGTCTTGCTTTCTTTATAACATGCTAGGCTAAACCCTCCTTTTTATTTACTTATAATTGCATGAAACTTAGGTTGTAGATCCTTTTAATGTTGCTTCTTATTGATGGATGTGCGCGTTAGGCTCTAGAAAACTAGCCATAAGATATTAAATTGGCATACACGTCTAGGGAAACGCGAGTGTGTAAAAAGGATTCCATCGATAACAGTCTTCATACTACCTTACCCCTAATATGGTTAATCCCTCTTAAGATATTTCACATGCATTTAATATACTTTTAGGTGCCTTGTAATAGTCTTCATACTACCTTACTTGTGCGTTGCCTTAACGGAATATTAAATAGACGGCGGGTTCGTGTAATTCGTTCATGACTTAGGAAATACTTACACAGATCATCACAAGTATGACAAAGCAACAGATCTAGGAGAAGCAATCTGAGGAGTAGTGCATGATTAGGTAAATACATCTTTTTATCATAAAGTTATCACCAGTAGCGTATATTATATTTTGTTTAATTATTAGTTAAACAAACCAACCTCTCAAAACCATGATATTTACTTGCTTTCTAAAAAATATAAAAACACAAAAAGAATCTTCTCTCAACCCCTTAGAACTCTGTTAGACCGTGTTCGAGCTGTCCCAACCTATTCCCTAGAGAACGATAACAACCTCAGAGTCTTGCCTATACTACACTACAACGGTTAGGTACACTGGCTAGGGGATTGTAAAGCTTCCTGTGAAGTCTTCACAACCTCCACATCAATATCTGATGGTGACTAAGCAGTTTTAAAGGGCTGTTTTGGATTCTTCGTATTTGCTTGAGCTCAAAGTAGATAAGGGCTTTATGATAAACAATCTGAAACATCCCGTACAAATTGATTATTCGGCTATGATTATTTTAGCTTTTAGATCTTTAAGTAAGCAGAATTTCCAAACTTGGAGACACCTATAGTAAATCTAAACACTATCTTGTATGTTGCACATTGTTAGAGCTGATTAATATACCTTCCCAAACACCCCCTTATAATTTATTTTATTGGTTTTTCGATTAGCATGCCTATTTAAAATAATTATATACGCTCAAAACTCTCAAGGCATAAGAACTGTATTTACTATGCTAGCATAAGTATCAATCAAGAACATACAATAAGCATAGAATAAAAGTCACCCACTCTATATATCTAAATCATTTTTTTATCTCTTGATTCAGTATCTTGAGAAATTAGGTTGGGATTTTGGTTATGCTCTTAGCTTTAGTAAAGTTCTTGCATTTTTCATGTTTCTTAAAGTCAGCTACAACCCGAACTTGTTTGACCCCGTTATCCATCACGCTAATCTGAACCATCTTACTACCTCAAATACGCGTCATACAGTAGAGAGTGACAGATTCAGATTCAGATAGATACGAATATATTACCTGCTTGTATCGCATATGCTGCATCATAGAGTAGGATAGGAGACGCCGAGTTTGTGGGGTGATTGTGCATACCCTGTGTCTTTCTGATTTGGATCAACAACTTACACGAAGCATGAATATAATGAAAATAATAATCGCAAGTGATATTAAAATTCTAAAAATCACATAAAGTGCTGATGTACTCATGTGTATATAGTTTTCTAATAAGTTCCTAACTACATATTTTATATGCGACGGCCATTTTCAAAGATGCACTATTATGCAATATATGCGTGCAGAAAAAAATGTGAGGTTATCAGCATCTATGCACTTTTTAAGAAGCATAATTTCATGAAAGTAGTTCTCCTTATTAAATAATAGTATAGTTGGTCTACATATTATTGTTTTTCAACGTTCACAACTAAATACTTAGGTTCCGTGATATTTACTTTCGATCGAATACAAAGAATATCGAGAATAAGAGTAGTTCCATATAAGGGATTCAATACCTTCAATAATGCCTGACACGCTGCGTCCTACTTGAAGTCTATCGTTCTTTCTCCTTCCACTTGCACTTCACCTCACCTTCGAGCATTATTTGATGCCTTTGTTGCTGCTTGCAATCGGTTTTTTTTATTTTGTTGTCTTTATATATGAACTAATTATTTGCCAAAACCATGACATAGCAAGTTGTGATTTAGTTCTTCAATTATTGCAACGGATGGATTACATGGACCAACCGATTTGTACCTCTTTTAGGGTTACCCCTATACTGCAACAGAGGAGTTGTGCCCGTCTTCATGACCAAATTTCAAACAACTCGTCCTTCTGTATCAAGAAGCAAAGTTACAATAATCGGGTGAAAAAATATTAAATTAGGCAGTAGTCATTGATATGTTTACTTACTGATGTTGCAGGCTTTTGTTATTTGCATGAAGCTATAGAACCAAAGGTTGTGCATCCCGCTGCTGTCAACAGTAGACAAAAAAAGCCGAAATTAAGAAACAATTTTACGTACCACAATTATAGTTTCGAGGTAAATGGAGAAAACCCCGATGTAAAGGAGGGAAACTTACTTTTTTAGAGAATCTGATCTTCGCATATACGCCTCTGAGTTAGAGAAATTCACGTCTTCTTTTTTAAATTTCTGAAAATTAACATGTAAACTAACATTCAATATGATATAACATCAAGAAAGTACATCCAACATGTACATACACATTAAAACATGTATGCATCCATATTTTGGGTGCTACGAATGATAAAAAAATTGTTCAACCATCTTTTAAGTATGACTGTTACGCAACAAGAATAATAAAAAACAATTTCTGAATATTTTAGTAACAAAGAAAACACATAATGAAAGAGGCACGACCTGTATGAGCTTTGTGCGGCTTTCATGTGACTGTATCCCTGCACCGACTTCTTGGTCACAAGAGCTGCAGCCATGCTGGCAAGGGTGGTCCCACTTTGTTGGCCAATGTTTTAGATTAGATAAATTGGACCATACAATTCAAAGGGAAAGTTTATTTTCGAACATATCGAATTGTCAAATAAAGAATCAGATTGGTTGCAATACGGGTCTGTGTCACCCATCACGTCCGACAGCTTATTGTGACACGGCGACCATCAACTTTGTGCTCAAAGAGAATGGAAAAAGTAATTATTCTATTTTTTAAGGCTCAGGTAAGTGAGCAAAACAATTGAACTCAACATATAACCTGGCCCGACCCAAACCGAGCAAGTGGATTATGCGATTCAAATTGAAACCCAAAATTGGTAAAACCTTATCACACTCCAAGGATCACTTATGAGTCAAAGTAATCAGCCAGAACCGACGTTTAAGATAAAAAATTTGAGAGGCTCAGATTAACGCCCCAGAATTAAAAAAAAGTTGACGCCGTCCGTTATGGCTGCAAATGCAACAATTTACCCTGCCAAAGCACGGACACTGCGCAGATTTAATCGGGCTCGCTTATGTTCACCACAGCCACAGCTCCGGCTATATGACTTGGATCAAATTCAGTTTAACTTAAAGACTGAGAATCGAAAAAAACACGGCATCCATTATGGCTGCAAATGTGATAATTTACCCTGCCAAAGGACGGACGCCTGGTAGCTTTAATCGACCTCGTTTTGTCTAATGCAAATCAAACTCAGATACAAAAGTGGCAAAACCTTAGTGTAATCCAACGACTGTTTATGTGTTCAAATAATCAGCCAGATATCTAACACACCATATTCTTTTTCAAAAAAAACTGAAGGAAGGCATGTACAAAAAACAAAAAGGATTAGTCCACCATGGCTGCAAGCCTCGCAGCTGCCCAGCCAAGATATGGCTTGTCTCATTTTGTTTTTCCCAAAAGGATATTGGTTTATCGCACATTTGCCGCATTGACTCGGATACTATATATTGAATGAACGCTTCAATCAAGACAAAAAAGAATCGCCACCATGGCTGCAGGCATCACAGCAGCCACGGCAAGACACGAACAGTCACATTCTCTCTATATCAAGAAGTCGCTACTAATCCGCCTAAGCCAATAGACGTAACCCTAAAAACGGACATGAAATAAGGGAAACAATCTAGACTCTAAGAACAGCTTCATCACTAAAACAAACGTTAACCACAAAACCCTTACCCCGCTAAGCTTAATCGCAACAACCAAACAACAACAAATTTCAATCAAACCACATGCAAAGAGCTAAATCATAAGAAAACAACAACAATTCTATCAAATATTTCAAGACAAACAGAAAGAGTAACAGAGGAAGGGATACAATTAGCAGAAAACACACAACCTTAACCCAACAACCTTAATAAATATAAACCACAAAATCATAAATCCGAAAACCTTAATCAACACACGTGAGCACAACAAACCTGAATCGAACAACATGCAAAGACCAAAACAATACCGATCACTTTTAGAGCGAGAAAAAATGAGGACGGTGTGTGTTTTGGGTAAAGATGTGTCACCGGCTACTTTTAGAGAGAGAAAAAAACACGGTATGTGTTTTTGGGTAGGGTAAGTTATGTTTGTGTGGGTGGTTGTGTGTGTCTCTTATGAGGTGGATAAAACTGACGACGACACGTATAATCCACTAACTTAGGGTTTTTTGGCGGGTTTGTTTTTCGGCGGGTTGGGTTTTTTGGCGGGTTGCGTTAGGTTTTCCAGCCGGGTTCCGGTTTGCATTAAATGTTTTAATGAGGCACAATTACCGATTTCTAACCTTTGTATATAATGGTATAATATATAAAATTAAAGTTTGTTATTAAAAAAGAAAAAAATACAATAAGTGATGGAGAAAAACTGAAGGCCCACAAAAGATTTTTGATAAGACATATTTTCCAAAACCTGGCCATTCAACTTGGATTATCACATGTCAAATATTTTGTAGTGAGTCCTAATATTGGGCCCCACGAATTTGAACCAAACACCTTATTTATACCATCATCCCCTAACCTCACTTCTAACCTCATCAACCAAACGCCTCCTGAGAATTTATAAGCTTTGACGCTACACATTATCTTCTCTACTATCGACTTCCAATCAGGTTCACGTGTTAGTGTGATGGAATGACATAGGAGGTCTAATGGGTTTACTTAATTACAAAAGGGTGCTACTATAGAGACTCATATTGTCCACATATTTTGTACTTTTCACGACTTATAACCCCTTTTTCTTTCTGTTTACAGTCTAACATAATTTTTATCAATTTTTGTTTCGTACATTTTGTCAGTTTAATACTTTTGACTTGTTAAACTTTATAATTTGTATTCCTCACTTTCCGTTTCACAGTTTTATAATAAAAACTAAATTATTAAAATTAAAAAATATGAAAAAATGAAAAAATGAAAAAATGAAAAATCAAGAGGTTACAAATGATGTTTTTAGAGGGGTCTTTATATCCTATTCCATTGAAAAAATATATATGTTCACACATAAAAACTAAATAAAATTAACATGTGTATTTTCTCTTCCTTAATACGCTCCATTTTATAACTCAATGAAACAAATTGATCATTATGTCCATTAATCATCCAGGTAAGTAGTGTCCATGCATGTGTTATGAATCCTACACCATCTCATTCTCAACGAGCTTTAAATATTTCAACTGAATTTGATTCTCAATCTGTCATGAGTTGTTGTGTCATTTACCATAAATTGCTAAAAAAAATTAAGCAATAGGTGTTATGAAGAGTATTTTTAATCATTTGAGTCTCACTACATCATTTCAATACAACACTTCAAAATACACCTTCTTTCACAACACACCACAACTAAGCCATTTCGGCCCTACCTACTCACAATTTTATTTTTTTCCCCATTTTTTCAAACAAAGTAACTTTTATTCATTCAAATAAAAATACAAAGTATAATACGAAAATAAGAAAAAACATACGGAATTTAAAAACGAATAGGAAAATTTTAAACAAAATCGGATTATGAATAAACTAATTATCTTTTAGATGTTGCTGCCAAACATGCTCAATCATATTTCGTTGAAGCCTTGAATGTGTTTATCACGGAGTTCTTTGGCTTTCAGTTGTTTCACTTCGCATCGCTCGATCCATGCCCGTAATATATTTGGTTGCGGACAAATATAAATGTCGACAACTTCGGATATCGCAAACTTTTGATTTTTCAAAATCATGTTATGCAATATGATACATGTGTACATGGTTCTTCGTAGCTTCTTCACAGTTCAAGCACGCGTCAGTTGGCTTATAATATGCCAACGTCCTTGGAGAACACCAAAAGCTCCTTCAACATCTTTTCGGGTACTTTCTTGTCGTTGTTTAAATACGGAATTTTTCTCGTCTCGTGCAACCATGAATGATTTGACAAAAGTTGCTCACTGTGGGTATATCCTATCAGCTAGGTAGTACATTTTTTCAAATGTAACTCTGTTTACTTCATACGAGACCACTAGGGCGATGTCATCAAGAAGGTCGTCGAATAACGAAGAATGATTCAAAACTGTAAGATCGTTGTGTGCACCCGCTACCTAAAAAAATGCATGCCCAATCTACAAATAGTATGACACAACGGCTTCAAGCATTATAGATGGGTATTTTTTTATCACATGTCCCAAATTGCTCGTGCCATGATTTCGGACAATTAGTCCATTCTCATAGCATATAATCAATGCTTCAAAGCATTCTCGAAAACCCATGAATGCTATTGTGTGCTGCATATAAGTTTTGAATGTATTCAAGTTGGGTTTCTTTAAAAACTCGGCTGTATACAAATCAATAATGCACATAGTAAAAAATCTGGACAATCGCGTGCGCAATGTTCCCCATTTGTAAGTATTCATCTAATGCATCAGGTGATGTGCCGTATGCCAATTGGCGTATGGCGGATGTGCATTTCATAATGACACTAAAATGCATTAGACCCGTAGCATAGCGTCAGACAACAAAGAACTTAAAATGATCGGGAATAGGATCAACATTTTCAATATAAGTTAAAATGCCTTGGACTATTTCTAAAAATAGTGAACGGTTCATACGATATCGACGTCTAAAATAGTATTCCGGATATTTTGGGTATTCACAAAAATAGTCGAGCATCAAACGTGCTTCAGGAACATCACACTAATGGTTGATCGCCTTACGGGTGCGACGTGAACTTTCGGCTTCATTTTGTTGCAACACTTGATCTTGATTAATAGTTTGTATAACCAGCTCGATGTCATCCATATAATCGAGATCGGGCGTATTGGAATAGCTTGAAGAATCACTCATTTTTTGGTAAAGAGAAGTGTTTGGATAAAGTTATGAAAATTTTGGTTAGAATGGGGTAATATTTATTGTGATTAATGGGTTTGTTTTAAATTAAAAAAATAATTTATTTTTTTATTTCAAAATATAGCTGTTTGAAAACGGTTATATGCATTTCATTTCGTCTTTCTTCGTCGTGTAGATGGTGTAATCGGACTCGGCGAGCCGAGCTGGTGTGGTGGCGAGCGAACGGCAACGCCGAATGCCAGCCACATAGGACTTGGCGAAAGAGCATGCCGTGACACCCAACGCTCTTAGTCTCAGTTACATTTAGGGCGTGTTTGGTTTGTGGTACTCAACCCAAAAGATTGGGTTTTTGGTCAAATTCATTGTTTGGTAAGAATACTGGCCCCACAAGAATGACTTTAATGCCAAATATTCTACCATACTTAATTTTATATAAAATAACCAGGATTAGAAAAAAAGTTTGTGATATGTTTGTCTTCTTCAAAAATAATGGGTCCACATTAAATTTCAATCACAATTTTTATTTATAATTTATTTTATAATAATAAATTTAATTATTCTTTTTTTATTGGACAATAATTTTGGGACGGAGGTAGTATATTTTATCTCTCTTACTTTTTTTTCTCAAAACTTACACCAAACCCTAATTCAAATAACCAAATCTTAATCTAGATCCAAATCCAAATCCTTTGACAAACCAAACGGACCCTTAGTTCATCACAATTAAATAAGTTCATTGATGTGTGTCGAAAAAAAATAACTCGAATAGTTCATTATCGTTTTTTGACAAGCAAATCACATACGACAACAAAACGATTATTGACCCTTTGCTCATTTTTTGTTTCACTTTTACTAAACTAAACATACCAGGCATTTCTCTTTTCAAGATGTCCTTGGATAGTAAAAGAATCAAACTACGGATTGCTTATTTATAAAGTTGAATGGTAGCTATGTAACGCGATGGAAGAGTCATTTCACTTGTTTGTTGGAGTAGTATATTTGGTTGAAGAACCCTAACGCTAATACTCCTTCCGTCCCAAAATTATTGTCTTCCGACAAAAAACTTACAGTTTAAGAAAAGTGCATTTATTACTACTTTTTTTTTCTTACTTTTTGACAGAATGACAGTTTTACCCTTAGCTAATTAGTTAAAGTCTTTTTTAAAGTTTGTAATAATAATTTCAAATAAGGGTAATATAGTAACCTTGATCAAACTTCCCTATTTATTTTAGGTAGTGGACAATTAAATTGAGACATCCCAAAAAAGAAACGTGAACAATAAAAATGGGAAAAATGGGACGGATGTTGTATTAGAAACCAATAAAATATGAGCATTGCTAAAGCCTTCTACAAAATCATCCTAATTATCCTCTTACACACACAATTATCAAATTTTTACGTACCAAATGAGATCAAAACTGATCACACAATTCGTTAGAAATATTCACACAAACGACTTTTGGCCTTTTGGGTTATTTGTTGAGAGCAAAAAATACATTTTCGTGGAGTCTTGTATGAATGAGTCTTTGATTCTCTATCTAGATTTTGTAAACTTGCATACCACCGTTTGGTTTTGCTTTTCGATTCTAAGTTACTTGGTACTAGAGAATGTTTAAAGTTTGTAATGACGAACCGAATTTGGGACTTTTGTAGCGTGGACCACTCGTGTTCTAAAACAGATTTTGAGAATCACTATAAGTTGTTTAATCCATTCTTAAACTATTTATAGCATTGCTAAATTTTAGGGTAACCATGGTTTTTGACCGACTCATTCACGGGGTTTGAACTCACCGCTACGCATACTCAAACCATGTAAAGGCCTCTCTTTTCAGAAGGTTGGCGTGGCCACGACCACTTTAAGGTTATTTTGTGACAACCGGCAATTTCTGGTTAACATTTATATATAAACTTGAAACGTTTTACTTTGAACACGTGGATACTTGATCTTTACGTATAACTGTTAAGTTATCCCGCGTAACGAGAAACAACTTTGAACGTACATCGACTCTAGATTAAGTTTAGTCTACGTTTAACTAGTAAATTATCATCCTCACGAGCATGATCTATAAGTCATGTGCATACGGTTTTATAAATTTTACGTAAATCATTCAAAACTTGCATTATATTACATAAATGCATACACTACATACCCAATACCCTCACCACCTTTTAGATAATACTTCTACAACTATTATACACTTCAAAAATTCTTATCCTCCCCCTCCCTACCTATCAAAATTATCCCCTCCATCCTAAAGTAGAAACCCCAGCACTTGCTTTCTCTTTTGTGTTTCCCACATACCCTAAATCATGTTAAACTTAAAGCTAAACACCAACACTTGACAAGTCTTCTCAAGATGACTCATTCCCCGCCTTTTTTATCCATTTACACGAATCAAGGGCATCTCCCAAGCCCGATGTAACTCAAACACCATTCATGGGATACTAGTCACTATTTGGTAATAAAGCCTTTTTTAACCCTCCTCTTATCTTGCTATATAAAGAAACCACCAACCCTTTATTTTTCTCTCACTTAAACACTCCCAACCCACTCATAATCTTAGTTCTCTCAAGTCCAAGTAAGGGTTTCAAGTTTTGGTTTAAAGGGTTATAAAAAAGCTAGGGTTTTGGAAGTTTAAATGAAGGCGTTCTAGTGTTTTTGGGTTAGTTTGTGCACTCCTTGATCATCCATTCACCGCCAATCTTTGTAAGCATCTCATTATACATATTTTCATTCATTATAAATATTTCGTGCTTGATTTCAAATCACCATTATATGCTTGTTGTATAAGAACTTGATTTAAAGATTGATGTTAAAAACCTCAAAACTGGCAGAAACTTTAGGTCGATTTGTGTGCACGTTTTAACCACTTTAAAGAAATCTTTTGGTAAATTTCTTTTCATTTCCTTTTAATATAATGTCTTAGGTATATTCATGTATAAATTTATAAAAGATGGGATTTTTTAGCATTTTCGAATGATTTTTGCAAAACTGTTGGTACAGATCTAAGTTCGAATCTCGTGTCGCATTTTTGAGCACTTTAGACTTAGAACCTAGAATCATGGCAGTTTTAACTTTTGTAGCTAAGACATAGATATAAACTCAAAAACTTGAATCACTCAAAAAGGTTAAGTAATGAAGGAGTTATGACTAAAAGAATTTGAGTAAAGTTTTTAGAAATTAACAGCTTTGACATATGTGTGTTGTGTTCGACTTTTGGAACCCTTAAAATTTAAACTATAATGAATAGCTTACATTTTTGGAAAGAGAACTCAAAAACCTACAGTTTAGGCTTTGAAATGGACTAATTTCTTTAGGAAACAAATGAGTTATGGCCCCAAGAAGTCGGGTGAACACTATATTTCAAAAACTGTTTTAGACTTTCTAGTTATAAACACTTGAAAAACTTGTTTTTAAATCAGATTTGGAACTTGGAAAACTTTAGACACAAGTATACATGGGTTAATATAAGTTTATAAAACTCATATGCATATAGTTCATATCATAATGTAAACCTAAAGTGCCTTATTATTTAATTAGCTTGCGGTTAGGACTCGTGTTTCATTGAACTTGCGTATATTTTCCGATTGTAATACTTTGTTGAGGTGAGTTTCATAGCCCCACTTTTACTTAATACTTGTTTTGCAATACTTTTTGGGGTGAGAATACATTGCTCGCTTTACTTATGGACACACGTACTTTAAACCTTTACGTATTACCTAAGTTACCCTGTTGCCATGAAGTCCCCACTATCATGAACTATTAATTACTTTGTGTAAGTGCGAACGTTGTGGATAGATCTATTGGGGTTGACACCCCCTTCCAGGTTCTGGTTTCTTACATTGCCAGCGGACGCATTTCATTTGAGGAGTACATGGGTGTTTTGGCAAAACATCGAATTTTGGGGCAAACTTATAACAACTTGAACTTTGGTTAAGGCTTCGGTGTCATGAGCTTAGTGCAATAGTAATACTTTTCTTGTGATATTGTATTTGTTATGATAGTCACATTCAAAAATCTTGTGGTCCACTTTGATATTTTACTTAAACCTATGAACTCACCAACTTTATTTTGACGTTTTAGCATGTATTTCTCAGGTCTATAACTTACATTCTTGGCTAGCATATTGGAGTCTCATGTTAGAGTCACCCGGTTGTGGTTACGTAGCATTGAGGATTTCCTGCATGAATTTAAATTATTTGATTGTATTTCAAATTATCCTTTATTTTGGTGATGAAACTATGAAACTTGTTTTGTTGAAAACCTATTATTTCAATTTAATCAAATGATGTACTTTTAAAATGACTCATATAGAGGTCATTTTTATATCTTGTGACTTTGTGCTATGAAGTCACGCCTTTGGTTGCCTTCTGCTGTAACATTTTGGGGGTGTGACATGTTTGCACCTAGCTGGAATTGAACTTGGGACCTCACACATTTTATAGTGATAGTCACAAGCCCTTTTGCCACTAAGCCACCCTTGAGAGGTTATCACTGCTAAATTTTACAAATACTCCGCATCGTATTGCCATACTATGCTCTTTTGTAGCATCGTGATACCAACTAGAGATCGAGTTCTCACTAAACAGCAGAGGTCGTATTATCCTTACATACAATAACGAAGCAAACGACAAAGTTTTTGAGGTATCAAAACGATGTCATTTTGACATTGGGTCAGGTCAAACGTAACTACGTGAGTGGAACAAAATGGGCTGATGTGAGTGGGTCGGCCCGACTGATAGCGTTTCGAGGTCAAACGACGTTGTTTTTGGTCAAACATACAAGGCAGGATAAACACCACTACCTTCTTAGTCACACACACACACATACTTACTCACTCACAAACAAACACCGATACACACACAGACCAAAATCGAGATATGTGGTAATGATATTGGAACGTTGATAGTTTGGCGCTGCATGTAAGTATATGTTTCTTATTTTCTTATTTTGTTCATCGGTCATGGTGTTGATGATTTGTGTTTTTTAATTATGCATTTTAAAAGTGTTGATTGGTGTGTTATAGTTACTGCATGTTGTTATTTTTGTGTGTTATATTAATTTCATGGTTTTAACTTAGGATTGTTTTATGGGTTTTGGTTGAAACGATCTTTGGAGGTTTTGATTATGCTCGGCATAGTGTAATTGTTAGTGAAAAGTGTGGTTATAGGTTTGTGTTTCCTGTTCGGTTTTGAGGTAAGTTTGATTGTTGCATGTTGTGGGATTGCGTTTTGTAGTTGGTGAAAAATGTACCTACTGACTTTTTTAGATGTCGATTTTTGATTGTTTTCCTAGGCTTTTCTGAGGTGGATATATGATTTTGCGATGTTGGGTGGGTCCTGTTTGAACAATCAACTACCAATATGCATATTGAATTATGTATATTTAATTTTTACGTACCAAATGAGATCAAAACTGATCACACAATCCATTAGAAATATTCACACCAATCACAAGATGTTTTGGATTTTTGGCCTTTCGGTGATTTGTTGAGAGCAAAAAATACATTTTTGTAGAGCCTTGTATGAATGAGTCTTGACTCTCTATCTAGATTTTGAAAACTTTCATACTACTGTTTGGTTTTGCTTTTTGATTCTAAGTTACTCGGTACTAGATAATGTTTAAAGTTTGTAACGCCGAATCAAATTTAGGACTTTGTAGCGTGGACCATAGGTGCTCTAAAACAGATTTTGAGAATCATTTTAAATTGTTTAATCCATTCTTAAACTATTTATAGCACTGCTAAATTTTAGGGTAACTGATGCGGTCGTCGTAGGACTTCTACACGAAGTTTTACAACTCCCTAGGCAGAGCACATAATCGTTGTAGTAGTAGTATAGGCAAGACTCAGAGGGTTGTTATCGTTCACTCGAGGAATAGGTTGGGAAGGCTTGATCACGGTCTAACATAATTCTAAGGGTTGAGGGAAGATTATTTTTATATTTTTATGTTTTATGGAAAGCAAGTAAAATCATATATTTGAGAGGAGGTTTGGTTTTAGCTATTAAACTAAATATAATCTAAACTAGTGGTGATAACAATAAAATAAAAGATTGTGTTTATTTAATCATGTATTACTCCCTAGATTGCTTCTCCTAGTATTGTTGCCTTGTCACACTTATGATGATCTGTGTAATTATTTCCTAAGTCATGAACGAATTACACGAACCCGTCGTCTACTTAGCATTCCGTTAGAGCAACGCATAAGTAAGGTAGTATGAAGACTATTACAAGGCCCCTAAGGGTACACTAAGTGCATGTGAAATATATTAAGAGTGGATCAACCATATTAGGGGGCAAGGTAGTATGAAGACTGTTACCCGATGGTATCCTTTCTACACAATCATGTTTCCCTAGACATATCAACAGCGATACAGACAAAAGCTGGTTTTCTAAGGCCTAACATGCACATCCATCACAAGAAGCAACACCACTAAGATCTACATTCTAGGTTTCATACAATCATAAATAAACACAATAGGAGGTTTAGCCAAGCATGTTAAAGATAAAGCAAGAACATAGATGAATCAAACAACACATAGACATATTGAATGATTAAATAAACCTTACTTGATTAAAACATGAGTTGGAGGAAGTACAATAGGGTTTTTAGGCCCTAAATTCGTCCCTAACAGCTGCTAAACGAACTAGGGTTCGTACCCTCTTTTTATTCTAAAGTTACACACTCAAAACCCTAAATTCGGGTTTGTATATATAGGAAAAACGCTGTGACGGCGTCGCATTTTAATCGTGACGCCGTCATGAAAGAGAATATTCTAAATAATGGATTGGGACGTGTGCTCTGACGCCGTCGTGAAATCTTGTGACGACGTCTTGATCATCGTTGTGACGGCGTCACGTTGTATTTGTGACGCCGTCTCCAGCCACTGTAGAGAAATTCTTAAGCAATGTTGGTGTAGGTCCGTAGTCTTGTCCGTTTCTTCTCCAAATGAGCCTAAGTCACGTGTATTTCCTCCAAATGCCTTCCAAATGCAAAATACCTGAAAAGGAACGATTAAGTACCTATTTTGGGCATAAATACACGATTTAGGGGGTTAAACGACCCCGAAAAGTTTATAAATAACACCTCATCAGTAACAATGGTTTCCGACCTTTTGGTCGACTAGTCCACCAGGTTTGAACCCACTGGCACACAGACTTAAACTATGTAAAGCCCTGCCTTTTCAGAAGGTTGGTGTGGCTACTTCAAGTTGTTTGTACCTAGAAGGAATTGAACTTGGGGCCTCACACATTTTATAGTGATAGTCACAAGCCTCTTTGCCACTAATCCACCCTTAAAAGGTTAGCACTACTAAATTTTACAAATACTCGGCATCGTATTACTGTACTATGCTCTTTTGTAGCATCGTGATACCGACTAGAGATCGAGTTCTCACTAAACAAGAGATGTCGTATTACCCTTACATACAATAACAAAGCAAACGACAATGTTTTGGGGGTGTCAAAACGATGTCGCTTTGACATTGGTCAGGGTCAGATGTAACTACGTGAGTGGGAAAAATGGCTGATGTGAGTGGGCCGGCCCGACTGATAGCGTTTCGAAGTCAAACGACGTTGTTTTTGGTCAAACATACAGGGAGGGATAAACACCGCTACCTTCTTAGTCTCTTTCTCTCACACACACACACTCACTCACTCACAAACACACACCGATACACACACAGAAAATCAAGATCTGTGTCAATGATATTGGAACGCTGATAGTTTGGCGCTGCATGTAAGTAATCATTTCTTATTTTCTTATTTTGTTCACCGGTCATGGTGCCGATGATTCGTGATTATTCCGTTTAAAAGTGTTGATTGGTGTATTATAGTTACCGCATGTTGTTATTTTTTTGTGTTATATTAATTTCGTGGTTTCAAGTTAGATTGTTTTAGGGGTTTTGTTTGAAATTATCTGTGGAGGTTTTGATTATGCTCGGCATAGTGTAATTGTTATTGGAAATTGTGGTTATAGGTGTTAGGTGTTGTGTTTCCTATTTGGTTTTGAGGTAAGTTTGATTGTTGCATGTTGTGGGATTGTGGTTTGTAGTTAGTGAAAAATGTACGTGCTGACTTTTTTGGATGTCGATTTTTGATTGTTTTCAGGGCTTTTCTGAGGTAGGTATATGATTTTGCGGTGTTGGGTGAGTCTTGTTCGAACAATCTTACCTTGGCTATGATGTATTAGTGTCGGATTGTCGTGAAACGTTTAGATGTAAATCGCAGTGAAGCAATTTAAAACAGATTGCTAGGTGTTAAGTGTTGTGTTATGTGTTTGGTTTTGAGGTAAGCCTTATATATTTGAAGTGTCATAGGTGTATCCTTTTTTATTGCCAGGGGTAAGAATTATGAAGTTATGTTTTGATTAGCAAATAAATGAGATTAAGATGCTTGGTTTATGTTGTACCATCTATGTTTGTGTTACTTGATGTTATGTTTTGTATTTCTTCAAAAGGTGAGTAAATGTTGTTTTTATGTTTTGGCACAGGTGTGCAGCTTGAGATTCCAGATGGTTACGTTAGCATGTCATGTTTCTTGAGGTTTGATATTCATTGTTTTCGTAATTATTGTTGTTGTTTATTTTTTTGGCAATATCAAATGGCTGCTTTTTAGTTTCAAACATCAACGAAATACGTGTTTTAGAAACCAATTTTTTACACGATTTTGATCGTAATGTATGAGCTTGGTTGTTTGATTCGTTTACTTTCATCTTGCCGTCAGTACTTTAAATTGTCGACTGCAAACTTATGGTGATATGATATTGTAGGCCCTTCATAGGTTTTCATGTGACAAGTTGTCGTACCGATGTTGCTGTAAGGAATTCTGAAAAGTTAAACACGAAAAAGTCTCAGACTAGAAAAGAAGTGCGAAAACGATGAAAAAGGAGTTTGATGTTAGGAGCCGAGGTTAAAGGAATTATCCAAACTTCTTTGCGTCTGTAATTGTCTTTTACTGTTTACTAGAAAGCCTTTATATCAATTTATCCCATCAGTCATGTTTATGTTCATACAACGAGTGGTTTTATATAAACTTCTCTACATGTGGTTTTTATATTTAGTTTATTGATGTTTTTGCCTTGCTATTATTGCCAATAGTTTACAGTATTGGCTGTTAGCTTAGGGCAATACAGTTTTATACGTGTTTCGTTGGTTATTTTCGTACATATAATTCAAATAATGCTTGCTTGGCTATGATGACTTTGTCGCCCGGTTACAATTGTATTCTATAACGATTACAATATCTGAGCTAAAGTACGCTTATTTTTGTGTTCATTTACTAAGGCACTATTCATTTTATTAGCTAGGGTGCAGATGGTATTACAAGTTGCTATGCCAAAGTTGGTGTGAGGAATATGGAAGGAAACGAAATAAGTTTTTCTACTAATGCATGTGTGCGTAAAAAGTTTTCATTTTACTGCTTCGTAGGAAAACTCGATATCGATTTCTTCCATAATCCTCACTTCAACCTTATTATGTATGTTTTACATGTCATGCATATTCTAATTATAAAATGATGAGTGTCTTAGGTGGTGTGTTTTTTGGCTTGGCAATTTAAATAATAGCAGCTTCGGCATGATGGGTTTGGTTTTCTTTCTAAATAGGTACGCTGCAGCAGGTTTGACAACATTTTATTTTTCCTCACACGTTATGCGTAATTAGTAATAAGGGATCCTGTATAGCGAATGTATAAGGAACTAGATGGTCGTTCAAAGTAGTAACGAGATTATTTGGGAAACGGCTTATCGGACTTTACATGCTTATACACGGCTGTAATATGTCATTGATTTTCCTGAACCTTAACGGTCGCGTTATTCAAACACCGGAGAATATCTTAGATATCGGGCCTCATATATTCTTTACTTGTACATGGTAGAATATTTTGAACTCTCGATCAAAGGCATACTTGGTGCATTACGAAAACATCTTCAGTCACACATTCAACATATTATTTCATCATAATTTTAGAAAAGACTAAAAGGCTTATTACTTTTGAACAAATAAACTTTCAAAAATCTTTACTAAGTGTTCATGCATAAAAACATTTAAAGATGATATATGACGGGGAAAACGTTTTACATTTACATGGGTTTACAGAAGTAACTGACCATGCACGGTTGTATATTGTTAGATCATGTGACATCCCAAGTCTGGGCTTTTCTTGAGTCGGAGTTTATCTAGATGCGGTATATTTGAAAGGCGTGAGCCAACCATAAAGTGTAGGATTGTTCATTTGATTGTTAACTAGGTGATACTCTATACAGTAAACACGGATAATTTGTTTGCGAAGTCTGGCGTCTTTTGTAATGTTTGATGAACGAATGTCATTTGCGTTCGTTTGCCCAAATTTTATTTATTGTACTTTTGTATTCTAAATGAGTTGATCCAATTTTTTTAAGGCCCAAGAGCGCATGTAATGTTTGTTGTTGTACTTTTGTATTCTAAATGAGTTGATCCAATTTTTTTAAGGCCCAAGAGCGCATGTAATGTTTGTTGTCGTGTTTGTAATGGTAATAATTTAATCGATTTTTGAGGAATATAAGTGTTAGTGAATTGTAATTTTAAAAACTTTGCCTTATGTTGAAAATTTAGATAAAAAATAACTGTCTTCAAAATGTTTCGTCGCAACACGCTATCGCAACAACATATTTGCATCAAGTGTGACTGATATACGCAAATATCTCACACAAAGACCAATAACGTGTGTATTTTAAGAATGACAACTAGTCTACTACATATTATTACTGATCCATTCGTCACCTCGAATACCCTTGAAGGCGTGCCATATAGTACAACTATTTGTTGATTATTTGCTATATGATGTTAAATACGAATTTTGATATCAAATATAAAGTTTCCTCTTATGTATTGATGATAACTGTACTAGAATAACTGATTCATACACTACAACAAATATGTCAATTTTACACATTTAATTCTTCACGTTATTAAAAAGTGAAATTTTTTAGTATACTCACTTACTTGTATGTGTATTACGAGGCGTTTATAATGTGCGTTGCACCGGGCTTGTTTTTTTGTGAAAAAATAAACTTTTACTTACGTGATATAAACCATAACAATACAAAGGTACTAAAGTCTTAATGAGCCAAATTTAAGTGAGAAATTGCAGAGTGCGTGGATGGGACTCATAAGTCTTTAAACATTGTGTGTCACACCATCTGCATGAAAAAAGAGCATGCCGCATCTCAGATTCAAGGGGCCATCTGAGATTAATTATGAAAGTTATTTCTTACATAAATCCTAAGCAGACCTCGGGCACCTTTCTTTGAAGCTGAAGCACCCTTTCCATTCTGCCAAGCACCACTTTATAATTTTTCCATCCGTAGAAGTATCAATTCAAATACCATAATCTGCAATAAAGAAAAGATGATAGTTACCTACTTATAGCATCTTAAAACTTGCTAAGTTTTTGCTTGCTAAGCCATGATTGGCACAATATTCTTTATTGGCTCGAGTTTTCCTAGATACTTAAGTGCTCATATCAATGAATGTTGAGAAACAACCAAATGCATCAGAAAGAATTTGGTTTCTCGGCACATATGATAGGTTTTGTGGTAAAAATTACCATAAAGAGCTGAACCAAAAGTTAAGTCTATAAAAAGAGACTACTTTGACTTTGTCAGGATGTATTCTGTTACCTCAACGTTGGCTATCGACATCTTTTGCGTCCCCAACAACCTTCGTCTTTGCAATTTGGCATTCATTTAGAAACGTGGCACTATCGCCGTATTGTAACCTAAAATCAAAAGAAAATAATCAATCACACAATCCGAACCAATTCAACACATTAATGATGATAAGTAACCAAGTAAAAATCTTCCACGACCGAATTCGCCATAATAACCGAAGTAGTACTCTCTAAAATACACATTAACCCAAAGTTTTGGTATTAAGCATTTAAATATAAATCCCATAAGGTAGAAGACATTACAAATCATTATTTTCTATATCCAATGTTTAGAACTTTGGACCGAAGTGTCGACAAAATTTGCAGCATCACATATGTAACCCTAAATTATCAACCTAAATACATTATTATGGGCTGTTAGGATAGCATGTCTGAGTAGTCATTTATCGTTCGAAACATATTATTTAGGCCTGTTTGGAAAGCTTATTTTCAGCAGACCTTTGGATGTCTTGGCATTTTATTATGGGATATTTAGATAGCCTACATCAGTAGTCATTCCGGCATCAAAATATGTTATTAAGGGCTGTTTGTATAACTTATTTTCAGCAGCCCTTTCGGTGTCATAAGGCTGTGTGGACAGCTTATTTTCTGCAGCCCTTTCGATGTCATAAACACGTTATTAAGGGTTGTTTGGATTGTCAAATGGGTCCACTAAAGTGTACTTTAAAGAGAATAAATGGTAGCCGAATCAGTGAGTAAAGTATATTTTTAAAGTATACATTTAAGTTAAATACTCGTAGTTAATTACAAAAGTTTGTATGCATGATCTACATCATTTAGTCTAATTACCTCGTACATTACCTTATATAGTTTCTCTTCTGATCGTTGCCCGTCTTAAAAAAACTGTTGTTGCGCTCCTGCCAAATACTAAATGGTAGCCGAAAAATTTAACCTTCTCAAAGTGCTCATTACACATCGCCCCTTGCATCCAATGAACAAGTACTCCACCAATTACTGCCATTGCATGTATCTTGTCTCCATACCTGTTTCAAAAATAAGCATTAAAAAACTAATGAGATACGAAGACAACTTAAAAACATATGAAAACCATTAGAACAAATTTAAAGTTCTAAAATTGTGTTGGGAATACTTCCTTGTCTGCTCTAACCTCTTTTAAAGAAACAACATATATGCCAACTACTTTATAGTATAAAAATCCAATAAATAGAAACATACATCAGCAAACCTGGGAAATGAAACAAATTTAAGGGATAACTCAAAGATTCATGATGTAATGCCCAGGCGAAATTGAGTTGATCAGAAAATCAAATATGCAGGCATGATTCTTACTTTCATCATAGTTGTTGCATTTTTGCGGTGGCTTAGGTGATTATCTGGTAATACGTTTCTTCCTGAATGTCTCATAAATTATTGCATTATTACTTCCATTGAGAATCTGAATATAATGGTTCGGCTAGCTTTGGTCTACAATGAATATCTTATTGTATAAAAGGTTTGCATATTGCTAACCTAGTGTGTGTATGGGGGTAATAAAAAGGATAGAACTGATTATTCTACAGGCTGGTGAATTGACTAAGAATGCCTTGAAGATAATAGATTCCCAGTATACTGATTCAGTGGATATGTCAGAAGTGCAGATATGTCAGAAGTGTAGGTAACATTAAAAAGTAAACATAGAAAAATGGGTGGGTGGTAACGGACAAAATGGCGTTTGGTTGAAACGATTTGTGTCCTACTGGAAACACTTGTGTGTCCTTTCCAATGGGATAGCAAGTGCATTGATGTGATCACTTAGGGTGACATTTAGCAATAACAAACTACGATTTATCAATACATATTTAAATGTTTGATTAAGATGAGATTTACTAATTAACAACAAAGCGAACTTACATTGTGCGGTTTCTTCATAGAGGTTATCGTTTTTCATGGGAAGCGATGCTTGTTTGCGCAAAACCTGATTCTCTGACTTCAATAATTTGTATATGTGCATTTAGAAAATAACGTTAATATACTCGGCATACATGTGAACAAATGCAATATTTTTATTAAAGCATGCGCCTCAAAAATGCAAAAGTAACCTTACAAAATTCCAGCCCTTTGACGTGAATCAGGCCTGTAACAAACAAACGTACAATGCAAAAGCTAAGTTAGACACATGGAATATCTAGTGAGTCTTTCGCATTTGAAAAGGCCGTCGACCACATAGAATATGGCCTTAGCTACTTGGCCTTTCTATTAAAGATGCACATTTGAAGAAAAATGTTACAGCATACATACCACAGTCACAGTGCTGGCAGCAACTTTTGCTAGCTTTTCTTCTTCTTCCTTGATCGACTCTACTCGACTTTATCCACTGCCGCCTCGGTCTCAGTCGCTGCAACTTCTGCCACAATATTGGTGTAAAAGCTTGTGATTACCGTGTGTATTTGTTCCACCTTTAGCAGCAGTTGCCTTCGCTATTTGATATGCTTCAGCAAGTACATTTTTTTGCGGCCTGAATAACAACAAAACAATAATAAAGATTTTAAAAGCAATAGTAAACGATGTTAAGTTTTAATTTGTTGTTGCATTGTGTTACTAATACAAAAATAGTCGATAGTAAACGCTGTACAGGACCTATATATGTTACAGCTTACATGAACCAAAGATTTATTACATCAAATTTGAGTTTACATTAAAGAGCATATGTTTATATTACAAAACAACTTTTCTCCACTACCTATCAAATTTTAGTTTATGTCTATCAAAAACTCGGAGTAAAAAGCTGTCAATTTCCTTTTATTACATTTTAAAAAATGGCCTTTTTAATTCCCTCATTCAGGACAGATGGAAACTATATGCACTCTAAATAAGAAACTTAAGCACTCTAAAATAAGCATTTTAATGAGCGCATTCTCGTCCATCAAATTCCTAACACTTCATCACTCTAAAATTAAATTATACCAAAACTTAATGCTATTAACCATCTAATACAGAAAATATAAGTTTCAAAGTCATTATATACCTACGGAGCTTTCACAACATTACTTTTCGCTTCAACTCCGCTCTCTATTTCTTCCACTACCTCATACTGCAACAAAAATGAGAATCATAACAACAATTTACCACAACAAAAACCCTCAATTTCAAAACCCGTAAAATTAAACACAATTAAAAAGCCCCAATTCAGTATTCCAAATTATAAAAAAAATACTAAAATAAATTACACATCTTACATACCTTTTAAAGGAAAAATTATGATATGTTATTCTTCTTCTTCATCTCCATCTCGTCACACCACTTGAAAAAAGCGAAAGTCAAAAGAAAATAGCACAACCTAAAAACAAAAAAAAATAGGGCTTAACAGTCATATAAACAAACATCAAACTCATATGTTTTATAACAAATAACAAATCTTCAAATTGAGTTATATAACTTCTTATTTTTACCTGTGGTGAACGGTGATCTTGTTAGGTGGTGGCGGTGATTGAATCTGGTCGCCCATCGTATTAGTGGTTTGAATTATTTGAAGTGGTTATGGCGAGTGAATTAAGGTATATGTTTTGAGGTGGTGGGGTTACAGAAACTGTTCAATTTTGATGGCATTTTGTAACCCCGGAATTCTTGGTATTCTTTTGGTTATGACTAACTCTTCAGATTGAGGTGGATGATAAATGTGAGTCGATACATTCATTCACTCCCATCTTTAAGACTTCCCGATAAATAATGAGAACTGAATCATTATATATGCAGACTCATGCGATGCACACGGCTTGTGTCAAATTTTTTTCTCATGTGGTTGCTTGCATAATGATTTTGTTAGTTAGTTGATGCGTTAGTCTGATTGTGTAGATGTTACAGTTTTCAAACTTGGTAATATCAATAGCATCTTCATATTGATTTTGATTCATTCTCAAAACTAATAGTCATATTCTTAATTTTGTTGTCATTGAACCACATAGAACAATATGCATATAAACACAATAATGGAACTATACAAGGAAAAAAATGAAATACATGTGGAGGATTGGCTTGGTTGCCCTTACATATGTATTAACACCCATTGAACCTCGATTGACAGCTAAAGGGGGACCACCAAAGTTATGATCAAGGAACAGTACAGAAGAAGCTTGTATGTGCATCATAAACCTGTTTTAACCAATGTTTTAAAAACCGGTTTTTGAATCGACCCGGTCGAGTCACCGGGTCACGGTTCAACCGGTTTAACCGGCGGTTCAACCGGGTTTCTCGGCCAAAACCGGCATCCGGTCACCCTACCGGGTCAACCGGTTCAACCGGCCGGGTCAACCCGGGTTTTAAAACACTGGTTTTAACATGTAACATTTATTTGTCATGACAACCGTCATATTTTGGTTCAAAGGTACTATAAATTGAAATACTATATTACTATATACCTTAGTTGATGTTAGTTCACTTTTAGTGTATTCAACTGTGACTTTCCATTTGCCTTCAGAGTTCTCTAAATCCATTCCAATTCGACCACGTGAATGACGACACACCTTCGTAGGCGATTTCCTTTACTAAGGAATGATCAAGTCAAAATGAGTTGAATAGGGCCGAAGATAGTCTAGGAGTTTTCAAACTTGGTAATATCAACACAATTATGATGTCTCATTCATTAAAATGCTAATTAAAATATGCATTTTAAATTGAGTTCCGCAATTGCTTGATACCTGAGTGAACTTACGATTCTGGCTAACGATGGAGCCAACGGGTCTCCAGCCTTTGCCTACAACCTGCTACTGCTGTTGGAATTATCTTTGCTAGCTAATCCAAACACCCATTTAATAATTTTTACTAATCTTTAATGTTAATCAGCTTAAATAAAACGAACAATGTCAGATACGGATGAACAAACACTCATTGGTTGTAGAAAGTAGAAACTATGAAATGCTTGTCTTTTACGATTAGCTTTTTTAAATGCAAACTTAATATAAAAACAACAAATAGATACCTTGCAATTCAAAAATTATAAAAAATATATCAGCATATAACATAGAGATTAGTAAAGGTTTAATAAATGCATACTTGCCCGGTTGTCTGTGTAGGAGTAATTATATGAGGAACATGGTGTCCACTTTGTCCTTTAAAACTGTTCCATCCTTTCTAACATATAGGAAGTTCGTGTACTGTTATTTTTGTGTCATCTGAAACACAAAGAGGTCATCCGACTTTCAAGATCTTGTCATCTCATACTTCATCTTGTTATACGTATAACAGCAAGATAGAAGCGAGCGTGCAATGATTATTGCTGCTATCTTTTTTTGTCATGTTTAACAGATAGGAAACTCAAGCATGTTAACTGTTCTTACGTATATGTGTAGCAAATTGAGGAAGAAAAGACTAAGCAGATTTATTTTTATTGTCCTAACGTAATACAATGGTCCTTCAGCTTTAAACACTAAAGCCCATTTTAAGGTGATCAACTATATGGTTAACGAAAAGGAGTCGTCAAAACCACCATGATCAACCAAATTCAATTCTAAAAACTAAAGCCCATTTAAAAACTCATTGTGTGTTTTCTGCATCAGGTGTTTAACGCATGTTAAAGATACCTTTGCACAGTGAGAAAGTGTCATAGATTAGTCAAATACTGAGAAATTAATTAGAAGAAAAATGCATACAAACCATATGACAATGGTAATATAGTACACAGATTCATGGTAATTGGTGCAAAATAAACAATTGAAAATACCTATGTCACAGGTGACGTATGGCACAGCGGAAATCCTTACCATATATCCCTATAAGCAACTGCACTGCAACACCATTGTTCCCTGCCAATTTCAAGCGCCGCAATTCTATTTTGTTTCAAATTCATTTCCTTTTGTGGCCGCCACATCCCGCAATAACAAAAATAAAGGGAAATTCAGTTAAAATTCCTAAAAAACTGGAGTTGCACATAGAAATTATAGTAGGTTTAAGCTGCATGATGTATGATGTGTACTTTAGATATATAAATGCATCAAGCGTCTTAAATGTCCAAAACTGTGTGGTACTTAAGACAAATCGCACACGATTCTGATCGTTTGAGAACAAAACTGACTTATGTAGCGGGTGGTGGTTCCTCATTATTTTCCTTAGCAGTTGGCTAACATGGCATCCCGTTGAGCAATACCAAACACCCCTTTCTATTTGGAATGGATTAAGATTGCTCTACTTATTTTTATTAGCATATTTTAATAAGTAATTCCAAACGCTATTTAATAAAGTAATCCCAAACACCCTCTAAAAGTCTAAGGAGATTAGTATCTTTAATACCTAGAAGAGTCTGCAACTAATGCCAAGGTAGCCAAAGCGTCCTCCTGCACCATCTGCTTAGGGTTCTGGATATATATAACGTAAATATTTAATGGTTAGTGTCGAGTCATCAAGATTGAAGATGTTAAGTCTTCCATGAATCATTTTATTATAGATATGGTTTCTGAAAATTATCATAACAACATTCGCAATTAGAATACAGTGTGGATCACATACCTGCGACAATACAGTGTGGATGACATATCTGCAACAATACAAAAAATTTAAACAAAATAATGGCACCAATTTGTTTTACAACAATATAACATGAAATTATTTCAATAAAAGTGCATCATAGTTTTCGTAGATTACCACCACTTTTGTGTAACAGTTCCTCTAGACACATTTGTCTAAGTTGATTATAAGATTGATGAGTTTTTTTATACATGGTAAGCTTTCAAGAGATACCTTTTCAAGTGAGAACATTTCATTCGTATAATAATTAATTCCTGTTTTTCCTCTGTGGCCTTCTTTTCTCCTTGCCAACCCTTGAATCTTCAAAACCACTGGCATCTGAATCAGAAGACAAAGCTGCCTCTTGCTCTTTCTTTTGCTACATTGATATAAAATCCAATTACAACCAAAAAACTCAAATCAAAGTAAAATCACCCTATTAAAAATAAAAAGTAACTTTGAAAAAAGAAACAAATTCAAATTAGAAGTTCTTACATGTGGGTTTAAAGCCTCTGTCAATCCAAAATCTGGCCGACACACCACACCTATTAATTATGATCCACAAAAAAAACAACATAACAAAGGTAAACAAAGACCGGTAACATGCATAAAATCATTAACAAAACGGATTTAACAAAAGCCCTAAATAATGACGAAACCCTAATTTCAGAATCAAAAACTATTGAAAACGAAAATGTGATAAAAATACCTCAAATAAATTATCATCAATTATAGAACATTGGAAGGACACGTTATGGTGGAATTCCTGATGACTTTAGAAATCCTTGTTTACTGGTCATATCCCATTTATAGCGCTTCTTTCTATTCCTTGTAGGATGATTAGCATTCCTGAAATTAAATGGAGAGTGCTTGGTATTCTCGGAGGTTATTGTATAATAACTGCAGAATGAATGTAGAATAGTGCAGGATGGAGGCCGAATGTGAGTTGGGAGCATTTAAAGATACATCCCCATTAAATTTAGGGGTTGAATCTTTTAGTATAATAGATAGATAGATGTTAAGTTAAAAAATCACATGGACATAAAACCGCCCACATCACAGAGTCAAAATACCAACAGTGCTCTTTCTTAAATCCCTACTACAATGCCTCTTTTTTAAGAGTACATAATTTTTGGATTTCATGTGGGCCTATTGCACCCATCTTTCCATCTAAACAATTGTTTTGCAGCTAAACCCATATTCTAAGGGTGAAGGGAGGGTACCAAACGGACCCTTAGATAGTTGATTGGTAGGAAATGATGAAAGAGAAGAAGTATATGACACTTATCAAAAAATGAATGGAGTAGATCTATTAGTATGTCTCATGGTTAGGTCTATATATCACCACTCTTATGGAAAACATGAACCGAAAACCAGAGACGGGGGATATTGAGGGCAGTTTTCACTATTTCTTACGTATAGACAAACTAAAATAAGAACAACTTTAAATATTGGCCTCTCCAAAATGAAACAACTACATGTTGACTTATCCAAGTCCCGTCTCTGTCGAGAACCTAATCTAAATGACTCGGTTCAGTTTGATTTATACAATTTAAGTGTGTTTTTCTCGGTTTTGGTTTAAACCAACTGAGCCGAGTCGAATAAAAACCA
>BQNB010065019.1:0-35095 GCA_026074375.1 Tanacetum coccineum
AATAATAATAATAATAATAAAATAAGTAAATTACAATTAAATATAATAGAATTAAATAAATATAATAATAATAATAATAATAATAATAATAATAATAATAATAATAACAATAATAATAATATCGCCTTTGACGCAAAAGAGTGAAGGCCTAAATAATATCTCCGCTCCCCTCTAATTTGTTGTAAATTCTATTATTTTAATGAAGTGATGATTTAATTAAAAAAAGTAAAAAATAATTATAATTGTGAATATTTGTTTTTTTTGTAAAACTGCAAAAATCATCCCTTGGTTTAAACATATTTTGGCAAAAATCATCCCTGTGTGTTTTAAATGACATAATTACCCTCCATAATTCGTGGTGAGGGATGATTTTTGCCGAACATTTCAGCACTCATGGATGATTATTGCCAATAGTATCGGTTAGGGATGATTAGTGCCAAAAAGTACAAACCATAAGGATGATTTTTGTAGTTTACTCTTTATTTTATTTTAATGCTATTTCTCGTGATGGTATTTTTGAGATTGATATGCATAATCATGTATCAAATGAGCGTTCTATTTACACATGTAGCAACAAGAAATCCAAGCACAACTTGGATTCTACTTTTCTATGGCATTGTCATCTTAGCCATATAAACAAGAAACGCATTGCGAAGCTGTAACACGATGGGCTTCTTAAGTCAATTGACAATGAGTCTTTTGACGTATGTGTATCTTGTATATCTAGTAAGATGGCAAGAAAGTCATTCACCTATGCAGACGAAAGGGCTAATAATCTACTTGGACTCACACATAGTGATGTGTGTGGCCCATTTAGAACCACGTCTAGAGAAGGTGCTAACTACTACGTTACTTTTACTGACGATTTCAGTAGATATGGTTATGTTTAATTGATTAAACATAAACACGAAGTCTTTGAAATGATCAAGACATTCCAAAATGAATTAGAAAATTAACTCGGAAAGACTATAAAAGCATTTCGATCCGATCGAGGAGGCGAGTATTTAAGTCAAGAGTTTTTAGATCATCTGAGGAGTCATGGGATTGTCTCGCAACTTACCCCTCCATACACGCCACAACATAATGGTGTGTCTGAGATGAGTAATCGAACTTTGCCTGACATGGTTCGATCTATGATGAGTCTAACAACTTTACCAATGTACTTTTGGGGCTATGCCCTAGAGTCTGCTGCACGCATACTCAATATGGTTCTGACAAAAAAGGTTGAAAAGATGTCGTATGAAATATGGCACGGGAAAGTCCCAAATCTATCTTACTTGAAGGTTTAAGGTTGTGAGGCTCTCATTAAATAAGACAAACCAAATAAACTTGAATCTAGATCCATCAATTGCATCTTCATAGGATACCCAAAGGAAACGATGATTTACTATTTCTACTACCCACTTGAGAACAAAATATTTGTTTCTCGGTACGATGAGTTTTTTGAGATAGTCTCATCTCATAAGAAGCAAGTGGAGCACTATAGACTTTGATGAAATTAAAAGGCAAGATACACAACCTTCTGAGTACAGTAGCGAACATCAACCTAAGGCCGAACATGATGATGTTGAACCTCAAACTGATGTAAATCCCATTCATAGATCCACAAGGATACCTCAAGAACCTGAATGATATGGTTTTTATGTCGATGCTGAGGAACATGAGTTAGGAGATCATGGTGAACCTACTAACTATCGAGCTGCATTGTCGGATCCTGAATCCGATAAATTGCTTGAAGCTATGAATGCGGAAATGCAATCCATGAAAGACAACCAAGTCTGGAACTTAGTTGATCTTCCTCCTAACTGTAAGACTGTTAGGAGGAAATAGCTCTTCAAGAAGAAGACCAATATGGATGGCAACATACATACCTTTTAAGCTCGTCTTGTAGCAAAAGGTTTCAGTTAAACCTACGGGGTTGACTATGAAGAAACCTTCTCGCCTGTTGCAGAAATCAAAGCTATTAGGATTCTTATAGCCATAGCAGCATTTTATGGCTATGAGATTTGGAAAATGGATGTCAATACTGCCTTCTTGAATGGTCTCCTAAACGAAGACGTTTATATGGTGCAACCTGAGGGGTTTGTGAATCCTAATCATCCTAGATGAGTATGCAAGCTTCAAAGATCCATTTATGGATTAAAGCAAGCATCTAGAAGTTGGAACAAGAGATTTGATGAGGATATCAAAAAGTACGGTTTCACTCAAAATATTGATGAGCCATGTGTATATATGAGAGCTAGTAGAAGTTTTGTCTCCTTCCTAATCTTATATGTTGATGACATATTACTCATGAGAAACAACATTCCAATGCTACAAGATGTAAAATCCTGGCTTGGAAAGTGTTTTGACATGAAAGACTTAGGTGAAGCGGCATACATTCTAGGAATCAAGATGTATCAAGATAGATCAAGGCGGTTAATTGGTTTAAGTCAAAATGCATACATTAACAAGATCTTAAAATGGTTTAAGATGGATGCTTCTAAACATGGAAGTCTTCCAATGCAACCCAATGTAGACTTGAGTAAGACTCAAGGACCCTACACACCTGCTAAGGTGAAGCAAATGAAAGGATTTCCTTATGCTTCGGTTGTAGGTTATATCATGTACGCGATGAGGTGCACTAGACCTGATGTAGCGTTCTCTCAGACCCTAACGAGTAGATACCAACAGAATCCAAGAGAAAGTCACTGGACTGCTGTGAAGAACATACTGAAGTATCTTCGAAATACTAAAGATATGTTTCTTGTTTATGGTGGTGATTCCACAACTGAGCTTAGTGTTACTTCTTATACTGACGCTGGTTGGGAGACAGATCGAGATGGCCTTCAATCTTAGACAGGGTATGTCTTTATGATAAACGGAGGCGTTGTTGATTGAAGAGTTCCAAGCAAAGCATTACTGCAATAGACCTATGGATATGTACTGTCATAATACTAGTGCCATTACCACATCCGATGAACCTGGAGTTCAAAAGGGTGCCAAACATTTTTGATGAAAGTATCACTATATCCGGGAAGTTATTCAAGAAGGTGATATTCGAATTCACAAAGTTCACACAGATAACAACTTAGCTGATCCATTTACAAAGCCAATGTCTTGTCCAAAACATTGTTATTCGAGATCTGAGGTCATAAGAGAAAATAATTTATGTTTCTTTGTTGTCATTTTGTGTACCTTCCATTTAGGAAGTAGCTTTACCCATGTAACGGGCGGATATGTGGGACTCACCCTCATCCCTTGCACTTAAATGTTTTTTGGTGTAATAAAATTTACCGGGGAAAACCTTTACCCAAAAAAAAAAAAAAAAAAAAAAAAAAAAAAAAAAAAAAAAAAAAAAAAAAAAAAAAAAAAAAAAAAAAAAAAAATCATGGACTAAGGACCAATGCTGGTGTTTCATGTGATTGTTATTTTTAGTATTTGAATTAATTGGATGTTAACCAGTTTTTATTTCATAAATGAATTGATTTATTGGGTGTGTTTGTCTTTCAGTTCATATCATTGTGTTCCTATATTTTCATGTATAATTCTGTGAATATTGTTTAAGTGTTTAAATCGTCCATTGTCAGTTTCAATGTCTATTATCGAGAATCTGAGGAATGTTAAAGTTAGATAGAATTATGCGATCCATGTCCTAATGTTCAACAGAGTATCTATAAGAAAAGGATGACTTATATCTAACATTTAATGGGATGTTTAAGAACTTTTCCTCATATGTTTTAAAGGCATTGGCGTGTTGCTAGACGTATCATTTGCTTGTATTTTTCTGGATTATTATGACGTGCGCAAAGTGGGAGACGTTGTGAGCTTTACTCGTGTTCATTAATAAATAATTATACGGCTAGACACATGTGAGCCTATGGGGTCACACACATACACATAGAGGTACCACTTTATATATCGTGTTTATTGTTATTTGACAAGTATATACTATAAACTTGCGTCCCCGAGATCAATATCGGCTTCTTTAACTAAGCTTAGTACTTAGTTTATTTGGACTCAGAAAATTAATTGGTGCAAGGCCAATTCAAGGCCAAAGGGGGGGGCATATTGAGGATTAAGGGTGGGATAAGAACTAGTTTTTTAGTTAATATTTGATATCTTATCATAATAACAAGTTACAAAAAAATCTCTCTTCTCATTCTCCTCTCTAAAAGTGATCGCTCAACCACATCCCCATCTAGGGTTTTTGGTTTTTGATTTCCACTTGATTACTACGTGTAGTTCAAGCTTGTTCGAGGTTACGGGTTGATAAGACAGCATCTACGGGTATGCAAGGACATGTAGTATGTTTTACATAGGAGGTGAATCTATTTTGATCACTTAGTTTTAAGTAATATTGGTGTGGTGAAAGTTTCCATAGTGTAACAAGCATGCTACATAGGTTTATAACAATGATTGTTTTTCATTCGATTTAAATCATATAGCTTTATGATGCGGTTATAGGTGATTGATCCGCTGTGTTTTAATTTAATTATAGATTATATGTTTATATATATCAACTATAACTCACACTGGCATCTTTGGAAGATGTGTATTTGTTTGAAAGATTCAACTTAGTCGTAGCCGAATGTATACTATCACATTTTCAGTCCTAAAGACGGTTAAAGTACGAAAGATACTTACACAATGGTTGAGTTAGAAAATCGGGTCATGCATTCTCACTTTTCGATGAAGATATCGCTTAAATGAAGCATGGACTAGCAAGACTTGATCATCCCGAAAGCCGATAAGAAGATCCTGACTCTCGAAGTAGCTTCAATTAAATTCCCGAATTCTGTATGAATAAATCGCTCAAATTATTGCTTTGTGTTTCAAGTACTTTATGTTTGATATATTATGAGTTAATTAAATAAAAGTTGAAGTTTAGTGAGTTTATTGTGTAGAAAACGTGAACGTTCAAAAAATGCCGAAATCCCGTGTGGTGTATGTTGTTAACAAAAAAATTGAAAAAAAACTGTTGGTTTCAAACTGACCCAAACCGGTTACCACCGGTCTTAGGATTTTACCCTCTAAATCGAAACAGAACCGAATCGATTTTTAGTCAAAATTGGTTGTTAACCGTTGACTAAAAACCGATTTGGTTTTTAGTCAACGGTTAACAACCGATTTTGACTAAAAACCGATTAGGTTTTTTAACCCAAACCGGTTTTCGAAATAACCGGTCTTGTACACCTCTACATACCAAGTTACAAATCAAATTTTAAGTTTATTTATATAAATAATAACTTAGAACTCTCGTTAAACAAGACTAGTTATGTTCCCTTGCATAAAAATTACAAACTATCTAATTTTAATAATACAATTTTATTAATAATACAATTGTTTTAACCAAGGGCAGATACCGAAAGGAGGCAATTCTTCTTTTATTGCTTTGACTCCTAAAGTTCCTAATGCTAATATGGTTAAAGACTTTAGACCTATTAGTTTAATTGGGAGTTTATATAAAATCATTGCAAAGATAATGACGAATCATCTTGTAATGGTTTTAGGTGACCTTGTTAACAAGATACAATCCGCTTTTGTGGCGGATATACAAATTCTTGATGTCCCATTTATAATGAATGAACTCGTCCAATGGTGTAAAAAAAGAAAAAACAAGCTATGGTTTTTAAGGTCGATTTTGAAAAGGCATATGATTCGGTAAGGTAGGATTTTGTGGATGACATATCGAAGAAGTTCGGTTTTAGAGAGAAGTGGTGTAGGTGGATTCAAAGTTGTCTTCGTTCTTCTAGGGGTTCGGTTATTGTGAATGGAAGTCCTACAAAGGAATTTTAGTTTTAAAAAGGTCTTAAACAGGGTGATCCGATATCTCTCTTCTTATTTATTTTGGTCATGGAAAGCTTACATGTTTCATTTCAAAGAGTGGTGGATGCAGGTTTGTTCAAAGGGATCGTGTTGGCTCATTCGCTTCATCTTTCTCATATGTTTTATGCAGATGATGCTATCTTTATGGGTCAGTGGAGTGAATCTAATATAGATATTATTGTTCATGTGTTGGAATGTTTTCATCGTGCCTCGGGTCTTCGTATTAACATGGCTAAAAGTAAGCTGATGGGTATTTTTGTGAACGCTGTCAAGGTGGAACAGGCTGCTGCGAAGATCGGATGTGTGACTCTCAAAACCCCTTTCACATATTTAGGAGCGTGTGTGGGTGACCTTATGTCTCGGTTACAATCTTGGAATGAGATAGTTGAGAGTATGGAAACTCGTTTATGAAAATGGAAGTTAAAGACCCTTTCGATAGGTGGTAGATGTAACGCATTATTATATCGGTGTTAGGTGCGTATTCCAAATTTATACTTGTCTATTTTTAATGTTACGTTGAGGTGTTACTATTTGTAATGGATCCATACAATTCTCATTTTTAATGGTGAGGAGCCTCTATAATAAAAAGCGATATGGGTCGAAAAATGGAAAAATGCATTGGCTTTAAAGATAAAGGTGGTATTCGGTGTTCAAGTTATTCGCGTTAAATAGAACCCTTATGTTTAATGGGTGTGGCCTTTTTTTTCTCAAGTTCTTCTTTATGGGACTAGGGTGACTAAAAGCGTTGCATTGAGAAGATGAGTTTTTTTTTTTTTTTTTTTTTTTTTTTTTTTTTTTTTTTTTTTTTTTTTTTTTTTTTTTTTAAAATAGGTAAGAAGGTGAAGTCTACTTATCCGTCCTTATGGCTTAATATAATTCATGAAGTAGAGCTGCTGAAGTTGCGAGGCATTGATTTGATTAGTTTTATTCATTCTAAATTGGGTAATGGGGTGAACACGTCGTTTTGGGATGTAGCTTGGGTGGGAATAACGATTTAATGTCTTGTATCCTAGAATATTTGCGCTAGTATCGATTAAGTTATAGATGTTGGGCGAAAGTTGTCACATAATGGGTAAGAGTTTTCTTTTAGACATAATCCGAGGGGTGGAGTGGAGCAGGTTCAGTTTGGTCTTTTGAAGGAGAAGGTGGAGGGTTGTGTGCTTGTTAATATGAAAGATAAATGGGTTTGGTCTTTAGAAGGATCGGGTGATTTTTCGGTTGCGTCGGTTAGGAAGTTAATCGATGGTGTCTTGCTTCCGGAGGTCTCTACTAAGACGAGGTGGATTAAAGCGTTCCCATCAAGGTTAATGTTCACGCGTGGAAGGTTAAGCTTGATTGCCTTCCTACCAGATTTAATATCTCTCGTAGAGGTATGGATATTGAATCTATCTTATGTCCTATGTGTGCAAGGTGGTGGAGTAATCTAGGCATCTTTTTTTCACATGTCGTCTTACTAGTGAGATCATGCGTAAGATTTCTCATTGGTGGGATATTGGTTATATGGAGATCACGTCATATGAAGAATGGTTGGACTGGATTGTGAACCTTCGGTTATCGTTAAAGTATAAGCGGATTTTCGAAGGTATTTGCTACGTTTTGTGGTGGTATATTTGGAGTTTTCGCAATAAAAGTATTTTCGGACGTGAGCTTCCCCCAAAGGTGAATATTTTTGATGACGTGGTGTCTCGTTCTTTTCATTGGTGTCGTTCTAGATGTAAAGCTTCGTTTAGTTGGATTGAGTGGCTCAAAAACCCTCATCTTATTTCTTTGTAATGTTCTAGCTCCTTGCTAGTTTTTTCTAATAAAATTCGCTGTTCAAAAAAAATACAATTGTTTAAATATATAATTTTTCAATCTTGACATGCATAAATGAGTGATGCATACACGAGCTTGTTAAATAAAATTTATATAAAAAATTATCTAAAATCTTTTATATTTATTTGGTTATAATAATGCGCATCCTCATGGTTTTGCATAAAATTTTCATTATGTAGTAATATTAATTAATATTTCGTATAAATTTTTATTAGACAAAAGATTTTACTTTGTTTAGTTGGTATAGTGTTGAGTTTGATATTGTTTAAATTTAACTATTGATATCATGTTTAGACATTATACATGTTTAATAACACGTAATGGCCACGAAGGTTCACCAACGCCGACTCTGGGCTATCTAAAAGGGTAGTCGCCTTGTGATTAGTCGGCTCGTTATGTCGAGTCGGAAACAGAGGTAAATAAAAGTAAAATGTTTTTTTTCGGATATCCTTATTTAAACTTTAAATAAGAATTACATGCATCGTTACTCCACAAAAAGGTGAAAATTGCCGGGAACAACCTGACCCCGAGTGCCTTTTGGCACCAACCATTGTCCACCTCACAAGGAATAGCTCCGGCAACTCTCCCAGCCCAGTGAGGCAATAACTGGAGTAGGCAGGAGCCGAAACTTGAACCATTTACCTTTTATCCACAAAATCTCTTCAGTGGACCCATGAGTTTTTCGGAGGTGGGTACTAACTGAGCTAAAGCCCTTTGGTTACATGTGTCGTTACTATATGTACAATCTCGTATATTTACCCATGAGACACTGTCTTCATTTTGATATTTATACTATGTTAATTATAGTTTTAGTTTTATTTAATTTTTAAACCCTTGTACACGCGTTTTAAAATTATAAAGTGGAATAACTTAATCGTCATTGAACTTAGATGGTAAAAGAAAAAGAATTTCGAACAACCTTACTTCATCTTATAAAAAAAAGGAGTCGTTTGTATATGCATAATCTTGTGTATTAATTTATATATCATAGCACTCGTGCTTTTACTTTGAAATTTATAAATAATAAGAAGTTGCTTTTTTTAATTATAAAGTATAAAAAGTAGAGGCGGCAAAACGGGCGGGCACGGGCACCGAGCTAAAACGGGCGCGGGCTAAAACGGGCGCGGGCCAAAACAGACACTAATTAGATAAATGGACTACTGGGCGAATCTTATTTATTTAATATATTTTTTACGTTTTCGTCCATTTTTTTACGATTTCGTCCGTTTTTTTACGATTACCCCCGTTTTTTTACTATTTCGCCAGTTTTTTACGGTTTTGTATGTTTTTTTACGTTTTCGTCCGTTTATATGTTTTCGTCCGATTTTTACGTTTTCGCCCGTTTTTTTACGATTTCGTTAGTTTTTTTACGATTTCATCATTTTTTTACGTTTTCGTCTGTTTTTTACGTTTTCGTCCGTTTTTAACGATTCCGTCCGTTTTTTTTACGTTTTCGTCTGTTTTTTTACGATTTCGTCTGTTTTTTTACGATTTCGCCCTTTTTTTACGATTCCATCTGTTTTTTTACGATTTCGTCAGTTTTTTTACGATTTCGTCAGTTTTTTTATGATTTCGCCAGCTTTTTTACGATTTCCTCAGTTTTTTACGACTTTGTCAGTTTTTTTACGTTTTCGTACGTCATTTTACGTTTTCGTTTGGTTTTTTACGTTTTCGTATGGTTTTTTACGATTTCGTCCGTTTTTTACGATTTCGTCAGTTTTTAACGATTTCGTCAGGTTTTTACGTTTTTTTACATTTTCGTCTGTTTTTTACGATTTCGTCTGTTTTTACGTTTTCGCCCTTTTTCGTACGATTTCGTCCGTTTTTTACGTTTTCGTCCGTTCTTTTACATTTTCGCTCTTTTTTATACGATGTCCGCTTTCGTACGTTTTGTCAGTTTTTTTACGTTTGCGTACGTTATTACGTTTTTGGATGTTTGTAACGTTTTCGTACGTCTTTTACGTTTTCATACGATTTCGTGCGTTTTCCTAGGATTTTGTCTGTTTTCGAACGTAAGAAAATGGCAAAAAAAGGTACTAAAACGTAAAAATAACAGACAAAAACGTACAAAATTGGACAAAAACGGACGAAAATGTAAAAAAATTGACGAAATCGTAAAAAATTTTACGAAAACGTAAAAAAATGGTAAAATCGTTAAGAAACTTACGAAATCGTAAAAAACGTCCGAAAACGTAAAAAAACTGACGAAATCGTAAAAAACAGGCGAAATTGTAATAAACTGACGAAAACGTAAAAAAAACTTTCGAAATAGTAAACAAAGACTTCAAATCTTTACCCAAAACCAAGGAAGTTGTATATAAAATCGTGCGAATATCATAAAAAAACTATAACGAACATAATAAAAAAAACGAGTGAAATCGTAAAAAAACTTGCGAAAGTAAAAAAGGACGAAATCGTAAAAAACGACCGGCGAAATCGTTAAAAAAACGAATCGAAATGGTAAAAAACGGACTTAAATCGTAAAAAACATGTGAAAAACGTATAAAAAATCGAAATCGTAAAAAAAACAGGTGAGATATAAAAACAGACGAAAATCGTAAAAACAGGCGAAATCAGTAAAAAATTGACAACAACTAAAAAATACTGACGAAAATAGTAAAAAACAGACGATATCGTAAAAAAAGACGAAATCGTAAAAACGAACGAAATCGTAAAAATACGTGCGAAATCGTAAAGAACGTGCGAAAACGATATAATAATAAAATAGTTGACAATAGTAAAAAACTCTGTCGAAATCGTTAAAAAACGGACTGAACACGAATCGTAAAAAAAAATGGACGAAATCGTAAAAAAAACGTGCGAAAACGTAAAAAACTGACAAAATCATAAAAAAAACTGACAAAATCGTAAAAAACTGACGAAATCGTAAAAAAACTGACAAAATCGTAAAAAAGGACGAAATCGTAAAAAACGGGCGAAATCGTAAAAAAACAGACCAAATCTTATTAAATAAAGAAGATCCGACCAGTATCCCATTTAATGTTTTGCATGCGCTAAGCGCCCATTTAATATTTTACATGCGCCCATAAGCGCCCATTTAATATTTTACATGCGCCCATAAGCGTCCATTTAACAATAATTGATGGGCAAAAAATACCCCTTACTTTTTAAAAAGGTGCCTAAAAAAGCCCATGAATTACCATATGGGCAAGATTTGCCACCTCTAATAAAAAGTATAAAGTCTAGAGGTTATTTATTAAAATTATAAAGTTAATAAAAACATGACATTGATACATTTATTTAAGTCTGTATAATTAATTATAAATTTAACAATAACAGGGTTAGTGTGGTTGTATCTTTCAACAAAATTATGATTATTCTCTTACCTTTAGACAGTATGATATTCTGTTTGCTTATTAATTCTTTCTCCTTGCATCATTTTATCATTTCTTTCGAGTGGCAAAACTATGTGAATAAAAAGGATGAGTAGGGAGATTTTGTAAGATGATTTAGCGTTTTTTTTAACAAAGAAATCTTAAGATGTAATTATAGGTTAGTCGTACTCATACAAATGACTTTGTTATACAGAGTGACCCAGACAGTACGAGTAGTATTTAGTTGAAACTGGGAACGACTTCACTAGTTGGATAGTGGATATCTTTCCAACTTATCAGTTATCACACCTTGATCAACACTTTAGATGCAGCCGGTAAAAGTTCAATAAAGATTCATTTTTTATCATAGATCCCAAGACTCCATCTTAACCATCTATTTTTTCATCAAATTAAATAAAACTCACTTTCCACCTTTTTAAAAAAAAATTAAATATCTCACAGACCGTTAATCGTTACGTAAAATGAAACATACCATTGCAACGAGAATTAAATCATCTTTCTAACGAGGGGCACTTTATTAGTTTATAAATTTCAAAGTAAAAGCACGAGTTTGATATGATATATAAATTTATAAACAAGATTATGCATATATCATAACGTATCGTTTTTTTTTATAATGATGAAGTATAGGATGTTCCGAAAATTCTTTTTCTTTTTTACCTTATACTGATCATTGACGATTCTAGTTTTTCCACTTTATAATTTTAAAACGCGTGTACAAGGGTTTAAAAATTAAATAAAACTAAAACTATAATTAACATAGTATAAATTATCAAAATGAAGTCAAGTCTCTGGTAATTATACGAGATTTGTACATAATGTAACGGAACATGTAACAAAAGGGCTTTATGCCGTCAGGTTAGTCCCACCTCTGTAAAAACTCATGGGTCACTTGGAAGAGATTTGTGGATAAAAGGTAAATGGTTCAAGTTTCGGCTCCTGCCTACTCCAGTTATTGCCTCACTGGGCTGGGAGAGTTGCCGGAGCTATTCCTTGTGAAGTGGACAATGGTTGGCGCCAAAAGGCACTCGGGGTCAGGTTGTTCTCGGCAATTTTCACCTTTTTGTGGAGTAACGATGCATGTAATTCTTATTTAAAGTTTAAATAAGGATATCCGAAAAAAAACATTTTACTTTTATTTACCTCTGTTTCCGACTCGATATAGCGAGCCGATTAATCACAAGGCGACTACCCTTTTAGATAGTCCAGAGTCGGCGTTGGTGAACCTTCGTGGCCATTACGTGTTATTAAACAAGCATAATATCTAAACATGATATCAATAGTTAAATTTAAACAATATCAAACTCAACACTATACCAACTAAACAAAGTAAAATCTTTTGTCTAATAAAAATTTATACGAAATATTAATTAATATTACTATATAATGAAAATTTTATGCAAAACCATGGGATGCGCATTTTTATAACCAAATAAATATAAAAGATTTTAGATTATTTTTTATATAAATTTTATTTAACAAGCTACGTGTATGCATCACTCATTTATGCTTGTCAGAATTGAAAAATTATATAATTTAAAACAGTTGTATTTTTTTTTTTAACAGCAAAATTTTTTTAGAAAAAAACATAGCTGGAGCTAGAACTTACATATAAATAAGACTGCGGGTTTTGAGCCACTAAATCCAATACTAAACGTAGTTTATCAACTAGAACGACACCAATGAAAAAGAATCGGAGACACAACGTCATCAAAATATATTCACCTTTGGGGGAAGCTCACGTCGAAAATATTTTATTGCGGAAATTTCCAAATATACACCACAAAAGGAGCAATTACACTTCGAAAATCGCTCTTTTACTTTATCGATATCCGAAGGTTCACAATCCAGTCCATACCTTATTATATGACGTTGATTCTCCATATAACCACTATCCCACCATCCATGAGAAAATCTTACGCTAATGATCTCACTAGTAAGGACGAAATCGTGAAAAAAAGATTGCCTAGATTACTCTCGACCTTGCTCACATAGAGAAGACATAAAGATTGATTTCAATATCCACACCTCTCGAGAGATTTTAAATATGGTAGGATAGGCAATCAAGCTTAAACCTTTCCTCGCTGTGTAACTTTAACCGTGATGGGTACGCTTTAATCCACTCGTCTTAGTAGTGACCTTCGGAAGCAGACACCCATCGTTTTACTTCCTAAACCGACGCATCCCGAAAAATCCACCCGTCCTTCTAAAGACAAAAACCCATTTATCTTTCATATTAAACAAGCACAAAACCCTCCTCATTTCTCATTCAAAAGACCAAATCTGTACCTGCTCCACTCCACCCTCGGTTTATGTCTAAAAGAAACTTTAACCATTATGTGACAAAACTTCGTCGAAACATCTATTACCTTTAATCGTTTCTAGCGCATTATATTCTAGTATACAAGCGCTCTAGCGCTCTCTTCGTGATTTCCCACGCCAAAGCTTCATCCCAAAACGACGTGTTCACACCCATAAACCCAATTTAGGATGAATAATAACTAATCAATATCATATGCCTCGCAACTTCAGCAGCTCTACTTTTGTATTATTTTAAGCAATATGACGATTATAGTAGGCTTCTCCTTCTTACCTTTATTCCATCTTCTCTAATCAACGTTTTTATCACACTTAGCCATAAATGACAGAACTTTGAGAAATAAATCGCCACACCCATTTAAACATAAGGGCTCTATTTAACGCGAATAAACTTGGGATACTACGGTACACACCTTTATCTTTAGATATAGCCATGCAATTTTTCCATTTCACCCATATCGGCTTTTTATTATGAGGCTCCGCACCATTAAAAACTGAGAACGTATGGATTCCATACAATGTAACACCTTCAACGGAACTTTAAAAATAGACATGTGATAAATTGGAATCACACCTAACACCGATTAAGATGCGTTTATCTTCAACCTATCGTATAAGGGGTCTTGAACTTCCATTGTCAATAAACGAGTTTCTCTACTTCTCAACTATCTCATTCCAGATTGTTATCCGGAGACATAAGGTCACCCACCACACGCTCCTAAATATGTGAAAGGGGTTTGAGAGTAAACATCGATCTTGCAGCTGCCTGTACCACCTTGACAGCGTTCACAAAAATTCCCATCAGCTTACTTTTAGGCCATGTTAATACGGAAGACCCGAGGCACGTTGAAAACATTCAACACCGTTGAACAATTAATATCTATTTTAGATTCATCACTGACCAATAAATGATAGCATCATCTGTTACTTAAAAACTTATGAGAAAGATGAAGCGAATGAGCCATCACGATCCCTTTCGAACAACCTGCATCCACCACTCTTTGAAACGAAACATGTAAGCTTTCCATGACCAAAATAAATAAGAAGAGAGATATCGGATCACCCTGTTTAAGACCTTTGTAAAACTAAAATTCCTTCGTAGGACTTCCATTCACAATAACCGAACCCCTAGAAGAACGAAGACAACTTTTGATAGTCCACCTAACCACTTCTCTCTATAAAATCGTAACTTCTTCGAGATGTCTGTCAACAAAATCCTACATTACCAGAATCTTATGCCCTTTTCAAATTCGAATTAAAACCATAGTTCGTTTTTTCTTTTTTTTACACCATTGGTCTGAGTTCAATTCATTATAAATGGGACATCATGAATTTGTTTATCCGCACAAAAGGGATTGTATCTTGTTAAACAAGGTCACCTAAAACCTTTACAGATGATTCGTCATTATCTTTTGCACTGATTTTTTATAAACTCCCAAAATTAAACTAATAGGTCTATATAGTCTTTAACCTTATTAGCATTTGGAACTGTAGGAGTCTAAGCAATTAATGAAGATTTGCCTCCTTTACGGTAATCTGCCCTTGGTTAAAACAATTGTTATTTTTAAATAAAAATTGTATTATTAAAAATTAGATAGTTTGTCTATTTTTATGCACGGGATCATAACTAGTCTTGTTATCGAGAGTTCTAAGTTTTTATATTGTATAAATAAATTAAAATTTGATTTGTAACTTGGTTTGTAGTGGTATGTACAAAGACTCGGGTTATTTTCGACAAAACCGGTTTGGGTTTAAAAAATACCTTATTTGCGTTTTTAGTCAAAATCGTTGTTTTTATTAACCGTTGACTAAAAAACCAAAATCGGTTTTGAGTCAACGGATAACAAGCCAGATTTGATTCGGTTCTGTTTCGATTTAGAGGGTAAAATCCTAAGACCGATGGTAACCGGTTTGGGTCGGTTTGAAACCAACAGTTTTTTTCAATTTTTTGTTAACAACATACACCATACGGGATTTTGGCATTTTTTGAACTTTCACGTTTTCTACACAATAAACTCACTAAACTTTAACTTTTATTTAATTAACTCATAATATATCAAACATAAAGTACTTGAAACACAAAGCTAATACATTTGAGCGATTTATTCATCAGAATTCGGAAAGTTTAATTGAGAGCTTCTTCGAGAGTAAGATCTTCTTATTCGGCTTCGGAGGATCTAGTCTTGCTAGCAGCTTCATTTAGAGCGATTTCTTCATCGGAAAGTGAGAATGCATGACCCGTTGCCAACTCAACATTGTGTAAGTATTCTTCATACTTTAACCGTCTTCAAGACTTGAAATGTGTTGTATACATTCGGCCACGTCTAAGTGATCCTTCAAACAAATACACATCTCCAAAGATGCCAGTGTGAGTTATAGGTGATTATATATATACATATATCATATAATTAAATATAAAACACAGCGGATCAATCACCTATAACCGAATCCATATAGCTATATGATTAATCGAATGAAAAACAATAATTGTTATACCTTTGTAGCATGATTGGTAGACACGTAGGGAAACTTTCACCACACCATTATTACTTAAAACTAAGTGATCAAAATAGATCACCTCTATGTAGAAACATACTACATGTCCTTGCATACCCCGTAGATGCTAGTCTTATCAACCCGTAACCCTCGAACAAGCCTTGATCTACACTAGAATCAAGTTGGAAGATCAAAACCAAAAACCCTAGATGGGGATGTGGTTGAGCGATCACTTTTAGAGAGGAGAATGAGAAGAGAGATTTTTTTGTAACTTGTTATTATGATAAGATATCAAATATTAACTAAAAAACTAGTTCTTATCCCACCCTTAATCCTCAATATGCCCCCCCCTTTGGCCTTGGAATGGGCTTGCCCAATTAATTTTCTAGTCCAATAAACTAAGTACTAGCTTAGTTATTAGAAGCCCGATATTGATCTCGAGGTACGCAAGTTATGTATATACTGTAAATACAATAAACACGATATATTAAGTGGTACCTCTATGTGTATGTGTGTGACCCCATAGGCTCACATGTGTCTAGCCGTATAATTATTTATTATGACACGAGTATACTCCAACGGCTCCCACTTGCGCACGTCATAATAATCAAGTAATAATACAAGCAAAGGTTAGCGTCTAGCAACACGCCAATGCCTTTAGAAACATATGAGGATAGTTTCTTAAACATCCCATTTAAATGGTTTAGATATCAGTCATCCTTTTCTTATAGATACTCTGTTGAACATTAGACATGGATCATAAGTCATTCTAACGTTTAACGATTCCGATTCTCGATATAGACATTGAAACTGACAATGGACGATTTAGAACACTTAAATTATTCACAGATTATACATGAAAATATAGGACACAATTGATATGAAATGAAAACAATCACACCAAGTATATCAATTCATTATGAAATAAAAACTGGTTTACATCCCAATTATTCAAATACTAAAAATAAACAGATCTACATGAAACTACCAGCTGGTCTTAGTCCAATGTTTTTTTTGGGTAAAGGGTTTCCCCGGTAAATTTTATTACGCCAAAAAACATTTAAGTACAAGGGATGAGGGTGAGTCCCACATCTCCGCCCGTTACATGGGTAAAGCTACTTCCTAAATGGAAGGTACACAAAATGACTAGACAAAAGAAACATAAATTTATTTCTTCTTATGACCTCGATCTCGAATAACATGTTTGGACAAGACATTGGCTTTGTAAATGGATCAGCTAAGTTGTTATCTGTGTGAACTTTGTGAATTCGAATATCACCTTCTTGAATAACTTCCCGAATATAGTGATACTTTCGTCAAAAATGTTTGGCACCCTTTTGAACTCCAGGTTCATCGGATGTGGTAATGGCACTAGTATTATGACAATACATATCCATAGGTCTATTGCATTAATGCTTTGCTTGGAACTCTTTAATCAACAACGCCTCCGTTTATCACAACGCCTCCGTTTATCACGAAGACATACCCTGTCTGAGATTGAAGGCCATCTCGATCTGTCTCCCAACCAGCGTCAGTATAAGAAGTAACACTAAGCTCAGTTGTGGAATCACCACCATATACAAGAAACATATCTTTAGTATTTCGAAGATACTTCAGTATGTTCTTCACAGCAGTCTAGTGACTTTTTCTTGGATTCTGTTGGTATCTACTCGTTAGGTTATGAGAGAACGCTACATCAGGTCTAGTGCACCTCACCGCGTACATGATAGAACCTACAACTGAAGCATAAGGTACTCCTTTCATTCGCTTCACCTCAGTAGGTGTGGAGGGTCCTTGAGTCTTACTCAAGTGTACATTGGGTTGCATTGGAAGACTTCCACGTTTGGAAGCATCCATCTTAAAATGTTTTAAGATCTTATCAATGTATGCATTTTGACATAAACCGATTACCCTCCTTGATCAATCTTGATAGATCTTGATTCCTAGAATGTATGCTGCTTCACCTAAGTCTTTCATGGCAAAACACTTTAAAGACCAGGATTTAACATCTAGTATGCATAGAATGTGTTATCCATGAGTAAAATGACATCAACATAATAAGATTAGATCAGGATAACAAAACTACTACTAGCACTCTCATATAATACACAAGGCTCATCAATATTTTGAGTGAAACCTACTTTTTGATAATCCTCATCAAATCCTATGTACTAAAAAACCAACTTCTAATGCTTGCTTAAATCCATAAATGGATCTAGAACTTGCATACTCAATTAGGATATTAGGATTCACAAACCCCACAGGTTGCACGAAGCATAAACGACTACGTATAGGAGACCATTCTATAAGGCGTATTGACATCCATTTACCAAATCTCAACGCATAAAATGCTTGCCTGTAGCTATAAGAATCCTAATAGCTTTGATTTCTGCAACAGGCGAGAAGGTTTCTTCATAGTCAACCCCGTAGGTTTAACTGAAACCTTTTGCTACAAGACGAGCTTAAAAGGTGTGTATGTTGCCATCCATATTGGTCTTCTTCTTGAAGAGCCATTTCCTCCTAACAGTATTATAGTTAGGAGGAAGATCAACTAAGTTCCAGACTTGGTTATCTTTCATGGATTGCATTTCCGCATTCATAGCTTCAAGCAATTTATCGGATTTAGGATCCGACAATGCAGCTCGATAGTTAGTAGGTTCACCATGATCTCCTAACTCATGTTCCTCAATATCGACATAAAAACCATACCATTCAGGTGCTTGAGGTATCCTTGCGGATCTATGAACGGGATTTACATCAGTTTGAGGTTCAACATCATCATGTTCGGCCTTAGGTTGATGTTCGCTAGTGTACTCAGAAGGTTATGTATCTTGCCTTTTAATTTCATCAAAGTCTATAGTGCTCCACTTGCTTCTTGTGAGATGAGACTATCTCAAAAAACTCATCGTACCGAGAAACAAATATTTTGTTCTCAAATGGGTAGTAGAAATAGTAAATCATCATTTCCTTTGGGTATCCTATGAAGATGCACTTGATGGATCTAGATTAAAGTTTGTTTGGTGTGTCTCATTTAATGAGAGCCTCACAACCCTAAACCTTCAAGTAAGATAGATTCGGGACTTTCCCGTGCCATATTTCATACGACATCTTTTCAACCTTCTTTGTCAGAACCATATTGAGTATGTGTGCAGCAGACTCTAGGGCATAGCTCCAAAAGGACATTGGTAAAGTCGTTAGACTCATCATAGATCGAACCATGTCAAGCAAAGTTCAATTACTCCTCTTAGACACACCATTATGTTGTGGCGTGTATGGAGGGGTAAGTTGCGAGACAATCCCATGACTCCTCAGATGATCTAAAAACTCTTGACTTAATTTTTAAAACTCCGCCTCCTCGATCCGGATCGAAATGCTTTTATAGTCTTACCCGAGTTAATTTTGCTAATCATTTGGAATGTCTTGATCATTTCAAAGACTTCGTGTTTATGTTTAATCAAGTAAACATAACCATATCTACTGAAGTCATAAGTTAAATTAACGTAGTAGTTAGCATATTCTCTAGACGTGGTTCTAAATGGGCCACATACATCACTATGTATGAGTCCAAGTAGATCATTAGCCAATTCGCATGCATGTGTGAAAGGCTTTCTTTCCATCTTACCAGATATACAAGATACACATACGTCAAAAGACTAATCGTTAATTGTCTTAAGAAGCCTATCGTGTTGCAGCTTCGCAATGCGTTTCTTGTTTATATGGCCAAGACGACAATGTCATAGAAAAGTAGAATCCAAGTTGTGCTTGGATCTCTTATTGCTACGTGTGTAAGTAGAACGTTCATTTGATACAAGATTATGCATATCAATCTCAAAAATACCATCACGAGGAATAACATTAAAATAAAATAAAGAGTAAACTACAAAAATCATCCTTGTGGTTTGTACTTTTTGGCACTAATCATCCCTAACCGATACTATTGGCAATAATCATTCCATTAGTGCTGAAATGATCCGGAGCTAGAGAGAGAAGCGAGAGGGGGGGACTAAAAATCATCCCTCACCACGAATTATGTGAGGGTAATTATGACCATTTAAACACACAGTAGATGGTTTTTCCCAAAATATGTTTTATACCAAAGGGATGATTTTACAGTTTTACAAAAAAAACAAATATTCACAATTATAATTATTTTTTACTTTTTTTAATTAAATCATCACTTCATTAAAATAATAGAATTTACAACAAATTAGAGGGGAGCGGAGATATTATTTAGGCCTTCACTCTTTTGCGTCAAAGGCGATATTATTATTATTATTATTATTATTATTATTATTATTATTATTATTATTATTATTATTATATTTATTTAATTCTATTATATTTAATTGTAATTTACTTATTTTATTATTATTATTATTATTATTATTTATTTATTATAAATCATTTTATTAGAAATTTAAGGGATTTATAAAAAATTATTGGGAAGCCGAGATATTATCTAGGCCCCCACTCCTTGATGTGTGTGTGACTTTCGCCTTTGACACAAACCAGGATGACTGATTTTGTTCCGCCTTTACACGTTTACGTTGTGCCGCATCAATCAGCCATCATGTGATGTTTCAAAGTAGAAAGTCCAGTCAATAAACACGACACATCAAGGAGTGGGGCCTAAGATTATATCTCGCTTCTCAATAATTTTTTATAAATCCCTTAAATTTCTAATAAAGTGATTTATAATAAATAAATAAATAATAATAATAATAAAATAAGTAAATTACAATTAAATATAATAGAATTAAATAAATATAATAATAATAATAATAATAATATCGCCTTTAACGCAAAAGAGTGAAGGCCTAAATAGTATCTCTGCTCCCCTCTAATTTGTTGTAAATTCTATTATTATAATGAAGTGATGATTTAATTAAAAAAATTAAAAAATAATTATAATTGTGAATATTAGTTTTTTTTGTAGAACTGCAAAAATCATCCCTTGGTTTAAACATATTTTGGCAAAAATCATCCCTGTGTGTTTTAAATGACATAATTACCCTCCATAATTCGTGGTGAGGGATGATTTTTGCCAAACATTTCAGCGCTCATGGATGATTATTGCCAATAGTATCAGTTAGGGATGATTAGTGCCAAAAAGTACAAACCACAGGGATGATTTTTGCAGTTTACTCTAAAATAAATTATCCTTAGGAAATAGCACCATAATCCGTAAATTTATGAAGAAAACCATTATCCCATAAACGTGAAAGTGAAATAACCCCTCTAGTAATAGTGGGAGCAAAATGAAATTGTATAATACAAGAACCATTCCACTAGGGAGGATAAGATCAAAGCTCCTTATGGCTTTGATAGCTGCACGATTGCCATTGCCAACGTACAGATCCAAAGCACCTTTATTCAACTTCCGAATTCCCTTAAGCCCCTGAATTGAATTAAAAATGTGAGTACCACAACCAGTGTCATAAATCCAGGATTTAGTTTTAGGAAATGAGTAAAGTTCTATAGTGAAGATACCTGATGTGCCAGATGTGTTGGCTTTGTTCTTCTTCAACTCTGCCAAATAGAGAGGATAGTTCCTCCTCTAGTGTCCAAGCTTGTGACACTGATGACACTCTGCGTCCTTAGCAGGATGCTCCTTTTTCATAGGTGGGGGATCTTGTGCATGGGGTTGTAAGCTAACTTACTCTTTCCCTTGTTATTTCCCTTGCCTCGTGCTTGCGGTTTAGGTTTATGAATATGACCTTGCCTTATAGCTAGGACAGTTGGAGCTTTCTTGGGTATACCTTTCTCTGCAAGTTTCAGCAAGGCATGCAGTTTAGGTATGGTCTTCCCCATGCCATGCATGTTATAGTTCTAAATGAACTGGTCATAGTCCTTGGAGAGTAAAGTAATAATCAAGTTCACCTCACAAACTAGAGGTATGGGGTAGCCAAGGCGCTCCATTTGGTCCAAGTAGGCTTTCATCTTTAACACATAAATGCTAACAGATTGGCCTTCCTCCTTCTTGAAATCATGGAATGCGTTGACAGTTTCAAACAATTCTTGCTCAGCCTGCTGTTGGAACATTGTTTTTAGTTCATGTAGGATGTCAAATGTGGTGCGGTCCTCCAAGTTCTTTTGGATCTCGATGGTCATGATAACCAACATAATACAAGCTATTTTTTGTTGTTCAATAACCATACGAGTGTAGGCATTGTGAACAACAACAGTTGCAGTAGCAGGAGGCGCTTTAGGTAAGGCCTCTTCTAGATGCTGCAACTTTTGTTCATTCCTGAGGAAAATCCTCAGGTTACGATACCAGTCCAAAAAGTTGCTACCATTCAATTTCTCCTTTTCAAAAATTGACCTGATTGAGTTGTTTGTGGTTTATTTGTTGTCATCTACGAAATAAACAAACTTCAAAAGTTTAGTATTTTTAATAATTAATCCTTTTTAAAATTAACTACCCAAGTTTACAAAAACAATTAATTTTACGAAAAGGCTAAGATCATCATTGAGGTTCCACCATCGCATCAGTTGATCTCCTATTAATGGTAGATTCAATAGGTAGGTGACGTTCACCAATTGCAATACATGTGCAATTCTTAGACTGTATGGGACTCATGGCACTAGTGAATGAGCTACTAATGTCAAGCTGGCATGTTTAGTCCCATCCTTGCCTCGGGTTAAGGATCTCACCTACTTAACTCAATTAAGTCATCTAATTTGAGAACATGTGAAAATATATTTAGGTCTCACGCATAGAGAATAATCACCTTAGGTTACAATTCACCTACATCTTACGCAGTGTGAAAAGTAATTGCAAGTTATCTCAACAATTGGACGGCATGACTTAAATTTATGACGGGTAAAATTTTTGATGAATACGTGATCAAAAAGTGTGTACGAGGAAGCATGCATTCATCCTTCAAAGGACAAGTTAATAACCATTTTTTAACTTAAGTCTAATCATTGTTTTAATTTTATGTGTGTCAAGTTGTCCATTTTAAAGACTAATACATACCCTAAGTGGAACAAATATGAGTTGGACAATACATAAATTAAATAACAACCATAACAATTATTAAGTGTTATTTATACAAAAACAAGGATTTAGGTTCAAATCATATTTAAACTTTAAACCAAATCAAGGATTTAGTTTTAGAAATAGTTTGTGTTTCATTTCAAGTTTGATAAAAAACATTTGCATGTTATGTACATTCCAAACATATATAGAAGCAAATAAATAAACACACAACCACTAGTATGCAAAGCCTCAACCGATGAATAAACCTATGCTTGGTCTCGTGAGCCATCACAGGAACCAAGGAGTTAACTAGGGGTAAACCAAGACAACCACAAGGAGGGCACTCACTTGCTCCAAGACCAATCAAGAGCAAATGGAACCCTAAGTGAACATGATATCCAAATCTGCCAGGAATTTTCAACTGACTTAAGGGGAGTGAAACTCCTAGAAGGAATCTTCCCCAATCTGAGCTCCAGTTGAAGAAGTTGTAGCCCTATGAGTTGAGAACCTAACAAAAAAAATATTTAGCTACCAACTCCTTACAGAACTCTGGGAAATCCATTTTTTGTACAGGTCACTCTAACAGCTTTGAATTTAACTTTATGCCTTTAACTCTTTCACCATTCCATTCCAAGTAACGATTACAATAATTGGATAACTAAGTAAAATTTACCTATCATCTAACTAATTTAAGGTGCCCAAACAATGGCAACAACCAAAATTAAAAGCATACAAATAAAGTTGAAACAATAGCAAACCCAAAACTGAAAATAAATGCAAATATAAGCAAATCATGTCACAAATGGTCAAGGTTTTCATCGGCTTTGCATACGAAACATAATAATACCATAATATCATGTATTAACAAGGTGTTGGCTAAGTCCATGGCAAAATATGCATGTATTTGCCATGGAAACAAAATAAATAACAAGAAATAAATCGTTAGCCAACGAAATCAAAGAAATTAATTAACAAGAATTAAAACCTCGATAGGTACGTATGACCTATGGCTTTAAGGCCATTAAGCACTGTTTTTAATACCTTCTTATTACCATATTATCACAGAAAATAATGCCCAAGGGGATGATTTAAACTCGATTCAAGAATCATCCCAAAACACGCGATTTAGCCCAATTGATACGTACCCGATAACAATACCAATATAAGTATGCGTAACCCGTGGCTATGGGATCAAAAATCACAGATTATAACACCCTCATAGGGTCAAAATTTTTATAAAAATTGAGCCCTAGGGGCTGTTTTAAAATAGCTTCTTGAAACCATTGCGTTTTAGCCAGTTTTACGCATACACGATAATCATATGACATCATATGATGGCTCGTGATACCACTATAGGTGATTATATATATAAATATCATATAATTAAATGTAAAACGCAGCGGATCAATCACCTATAACCGGATCCATATAGCCATATGATTAATCGAATGAAAAACAACAATCGTTATACCTTTGTAGCGTAATTGGTAGGCACGTAGGGAGACTTTCACCACACGATTATTACCCGAAACTAAGTGATCAAAATAGATCACCTCTATATAGAAACACACCACACGTCCTTGTATACCCTGTAGATGCTAGTCTTATCAACCCGTAACCCTCGAACAAGCCTTGATCTACCCTAGAATCAAGTTGGAAGATCAAAACCAAAAACCCTAGATAGGGATGTGGTTGAGCCATCACTTTTAGAGAGGCGAGAGAGAAGAGGGATTTTTTGGTAAAATGTTATTATGATAAGATATAAAATATTAACAAAAAAAACTAGTTTTTATCCCCTCCTTAATCCTCAATATGGCCGGCCCCCTTTGGGCTTGAAATGGGCTTGCCGATTTAATTTTCTACTCCAATAAACTAAGTACTAGCTTAGTTATTAGAAGCCTGGTATTGATCCCGAGTTACGTAAGTTATGTATATACCGTAATTACAATAAACATGATATATTAGGTGGTACTTCTATATATGTGTGTGACCCCATAGATTCACATGTGTCTAGCCGTATAATTATTTATTATTACACGAGCATACCCCAACATGAGTCTTGTTCTTCATATCGATAATACCCTTCCACTAATACAAAAAGTTGATTCCAAAGCGACTGTAAAAGCTTGTACGCTTCGTAAATCCCGGGCCATGATGGCTAGAACGGGAAACTGAGTTTCCCTTCCTTTCTACTAAGCTAAAATATCAAATTTTATAAATTCTTTGGGTCCCATAGTGTTTATCCAATCGGTTCCAATATATCTCCCAAATTCGTTAGCCGATGATTGGTCACTCCTAACCCGTTTAGTGTTTTTTTGTCTTAAACAATAAAATAAGTCAAGCATCGGATCCATGGTAGTATTTGTAGAAAACGAGAAAGAAGCCAAACTCGTTGAAACATTTGTTGAACTATATTTATTAAAATAAACATCAAATAAATCTTTAAAACATTTGTTAAAATAAATTTTTGCATCCCTTGCAAAAAAACGTTTTCCGTATGCAAATCCAAATCATTAGAAATCTTTTCGATAAGTAGTTCCACCCCGCTAATGTTAAAGTATGAGTTCAGTGCGGCGGCACAAGCAAGTACCGGTGGAATTTCTTTGAAATATTTTCAAAGTTTTTCTTTCATGGGTACAACCATAGTTGGAAATAGTGGACCATAAATTCGTATTTGCCTAATTTTGAACACATTATATAAATTTGGTTGATTACCAAATGACTCGTGGGACCCGACAACAAAGTTGTTGCGTTTTTAAAAACTTTTAGTAATTCGGTTAATTTTTGAATAGTAAACCAATTTTGGGCCGAAAATGGTGCAATTGGACGTGTTTTGCAAAGTTCCTCATGATAAACTTGTAAGTGCTTTTTTGGCGTAAACCACACATAAACATTTTATAAGTCGAAATCCATCTTGTAGGAACGTCCCAATTAGGGGTTAAAAAATATAGAATCCGTCTTCGTACACAATCTCATATAATGTACATATGTAGCTTTACCCGGACAAAATATATCTTGTAACATTTTTTTAAAAGCGTTTTTCATCTTACTTATTTCGGGTTTTGCTAGTCCGTCTTGCACAACCAAGTTTATGATGTGTGCAACACATCGACTATGATAAAAAAATGTCGTTCAAAGGTGGTTGGTATTTTAGTATTAGTTTTGTTGGTGCAAAATGATGACTAAGATCTCCTTTGTATTTTAATGATGAAAATATATATTAAGAGACACTTAAAATCATTATCGAAATCTTGAAAGATAGGAACACGCCTTATATGTGCGTTAGAAGAGAATCAAGTGAAGAAACAAAGCCAAATGAGAAATCAAGTCTATATGATGATCGTAGAGGATGCTTTAGTATTTTGGCCATAACTCCTTCATCCGGACTCTGATTTAGTTGATTCAAAAGGCCACGGAAAGGGAAAAAGAAGATCTACAACTTGAATAAGGAATTAACACTTAGTTATGGCACGCTGACGCGTGAGGGTTGTGTCACTCTCGAAATCTATTTTATGGATTTTGTTTTGTCGGCTTTCCTCTTACCCAACACATGTGGAAACTTCAATAAAGGTATGTATATGATATTTGAGCATTTAGGAACACTCCAAATGAGGTTTAGTATAGAAAGGAGAAAAAATAAATCCTCTCGTTTTTCAACAAAATGCCAACTCAAATATTTTATTAAACACCTCTAGCAAAGGCTGATACTTCTTTCTAAACCTAGTATGATCATATTTTCAACATACCATCAAACGAAAATATTCACTTGACCTTAATCTAGATCTACGATGGTCTTAATCACGTAACGGGTATTACTACCGTATTGGTCAAACTAAGTCAAATGTCACTTTGCGTAAACGCATCCTTTCCCATTACGGGACACGCTTTACTTGAGATGCAAAGCACTTATATTGTTTGCATCAATATGAATAATGATCAAATCCATTGTTGCCCGGATTTACAATTGATCCTAATCATGTAACGGGATTAACTCCCTTATTGGTCAAATGAAGTCAAAGGTCACTTTGCGTAAATGCATCCTTTCCAGTTACGGGATATGCTTTACTTTAGATGCAAGGCACTTAGCTTGTTTGCATTGATGGGGTGTCATTTTATACACTTTTTTGGGGTCATTTAACCCCCTAAATCATGCATATATGCCCAAATTATATACTTAATCATTCATTTTTTGTGTTTTCAGCACTTGGATGGCATTCAGAGGATATACATGTGACTTGGGCTCATTTGGAGAAGAAACGGACAAGATTACAACTCTACACCGAAGTGGTTTTAAAAATTACTCACATAGTCTGGAGACGGCATCGCAGTTCCTAGCTACGCCGTTAGATCATACAAGAGACAGTGTCGAAAAAGTTACGACGGCGTCAGAACGTAGCCGCCTCAAAAGAAACCCTATAAGATTTGGCGAAGCGACGGCCTCAGAAAATCTGCGACGCTGTCGCGGCCTATTTCCTATATATACAAACCCATTTTAGGGTTTTAGTGTGTAACTTTTGGGAACCGAACCCTACTTTTAGAAGACGGTTATACCTGCTATTTAGGCCGTTTTAGGGTGTTAAAACCCTCTTGTAACAACCTTAATTACATGTTTTAATCAAGTGAGATCTCCTATCTTTTATCACTCAATATGTCTATGTGTTGTGTGATTGATTCTTGTTCTTCACTTCCTTTTAACATGCTAGGCTAGATCTTTTAGTATTTACTTATGATTGCATAAAATTTAGTTTGTAGATCCTTTTAATGTTGCTTCTTTTGATGGATGTGCGCGTTAGGCTTTAGAAAACTAGCCATAAGATATTAAATTGGCATAGACGTCTAGGGAAACGCAAGTGTGTAGAAAGGATACCATCGGTAACAGTCTTCATACTACCTTACCCCTAATATGGTTGATCCCTCTTAAGTGTTTTAATGCATGTGATATACTCTTAGGGGCCTTGTAATAGTCTTCATACTACCTTACTTGTGCGTTGCCTTAATGTAACATTACGTAGACGGCGTTTTCGTGTAATTCGTTCATGACATAGGAAATACAATCACAAGTATTACAAAGCAACAGGCTTAGAAAAAGTAAACTAGGAAGTAGTGCATGATTAAGTAAATACGTTCGTTTATCTTATAGTTATCACCAAAGTAGTTTAGATTTATATTTAGTTTAATTAGTTAAAACCAAACCAAACCTCTCAAAACCAGAATTTTACATGCTTTCTATGAAATATAAAAATACAAAAATAATCTTCTCTCAACCCCTTAGACCTTTGTTATATTCTGTTCGAGCTTTCCCAACTGTTGGATCCCTTACTGAATAGATGTTGAACATTTAGCTTGCAAAGGGTTTGTTACTTTATATAAATCCAAAGCAACAATAATGAAACACTGATTGAACACTATTGATTATGCCCACATTCACCTACATATTCAATCCACTCGATTGATATGAAAATATTACATCTTCCTCAAAGACGATAAGATATGATTGGATAATAAACTCTATACTTGTGTGAATGTTGTATATTTAGTCTAATTAGTCCAATTTTGTGTTCCATAAAATCTTGGCAAAATTCACTATGCATAAATACAAAATGAAGTAGGATTGACGACTTGAAAGTTTCATTCGAAATATTCAAGTAATTTACCTCGTAATGCAATTGGTAAAGTCATCATCTCTGAAAAGCCAAACATAAGCAAATGCACAACATATGTAACTTTGCTCAAATAATTCAAAAGCACAACTCAAAACTTAAATTCTCTTTTTACCAAATAAGAATAATATTTCTTCTTCACCAAATAAGAACCCTTTAACCATTATCTTGCTTTCTTTAAATAAGTGATCGTAAGAGGATTTTGAATATGAAGATGATTATTATTCAAACGATAATCAATCTCACTATTCAATCTAATTAAAAAATCAAATATGATATGAATTCGAGATTAGAATTTATCTAGATCACGGAAATATCAATCAATGACCATAGATATTTTTCCGAGTTACTTGTTTAACCCTTCCTCGGTTATTACATGAAAATCACGAAGTCGATTGCAAGACAAAAGATTAGTCTTTTCAATGGCAACTCACACTGCAATGAAGATGTTTCATGGAGTCTAAAGTGTTCAAATGTTTATGTTATTAGCTATGGTTAAATTATACATGCTAAACTTAACACACTGTAAGTAGGATTGAGAACTTATAAATTTAAATCGGGAAACTCATAAGTACTCTAAGTTGATAAGCAAGACTTGGATGTTATTTCCAAAAAATCAAATCGAGAACCCTTATAACTTATATAAGCTTCTCTTAATAACCTAATGTCAACAACATCTCTCAAATAATAGGAAAATGATCCTTGCCCAAATTTGGCACCTCCACGGATCGATGGATCCTTCATCTTAGATCCATCTTTGGTTTAGCAAGATCCACCGTATAGCATCTAATTTTAAACATCTTCTTTTTGTCAATCTCTTGTTTAAAAGTCCAACATACATGTAACTAAACTTCAGTTAATCATTATTTCTACAAAGAAACATTCACAAGATGTTGAGGTAAATAAACTTAAATTGGATTTTTCTTTCTAAAAAAGTCCCACTCACAAATGACTTTACACAATTTAAGGTATTATTTACCTCAACATCTGTCTTGTGAATGTGTTTTTGTCAGAAATAATTTGATATCAACACAATCATCCACCCTAAACTAACCAACATATAATTCTCACAAAACCCCCTCTCACCATACCCCCCACAGCACCCCCCCACACACAACAACCACCCCCCCCACCCCCAACCAACCCCCCCCCCCCCCACCCCCCCCCCCCCCCCACACCAACCAACACCCCCCCCCCCCCCCCCCCCCCCCCCCCCCCCCCCCCCCCCCCCCCCCCCCCCCATTATTACTAAACCTTACGACTTCAATAAAATCAACCACATCCTGCAAAGGTGCATTCTTTGACACTACTCTAATATTGAATATTTACACATTGTCAATTTAAGTACTCCTAGGTCCTACTTAGTTGAACCATTCTTTCTTAAAATTACTAACAACTTGTTTTATCTCGCACTAAACCCTTAAATTATAAATCTTGTTAGGATTATGTGAACGAGAATTAAAGCATGTTAGTCGAGTCATATTAGGTCCTTTATGAAGAGACAATACAACTTTTATATTTGCTACACTTCATTAGCCAAATATAGGAATTCTATTTTATCTAACATGAGAATGACTACTAGAGAATCTATTGCACTAGAAATTCAATTTGACCTAACAGTTGAATTGCTTCCAAAAGTAAAGTTGGGTTCATGGTATAACCCATAAAAATGATCATGTTTAGCCTGAATTGAGCACCACTAATGATAGTCTCATTATTCATCTCTAATTTGATTAAATGGGGGCTTTCCTAAATTTATGCCTAATGATAGTCTACATTATAGACTTGTATCTCATTAGGAGTGCACACTAAGCAAGTAAATATTAGGTTTCTCCTTAGTCAATCTAGACAATATGCACCTCACATATGTAGTTTGAAGTTTCAAGATGATAACTTATTGGGATTAAAAGACTTAAAGATGATTCTTAGAATTACTACTGCTCAGGTATATATTAGTGTTGTCAAGAAGAAACTTCGTATGTGTGGTAATACTAATGAATTATTATGCTAAGTAATTTAGTACTTGGTTAGTTATAAAAGTTATAAATGCTAGTTTCTACCTATTACTATAATTAGTATAGTTAGTATTAAAGTTTTTTTAAAAAAACTGCTGACTAGTAAAAAAGTTAAGACTGCTCAGAGATGAAGACTGAAAATATACTAAGTAGTTACTGCTGCTAGTACTAAAGCTAGTACTGCTAGTATATGTTAGTACTGTTAGAGTAAATTTCTAAGTACTTAATGCTACTTGTGCTCAGTTACAACTGCTGAGTAATTACAACTGCTGTAAGGATTAATGTGTTCAAAGATGAGATCAAAGACATTATCTAGAAGAGATAAAAGTTGAATTGAAGAACAAGAATACTTATGAAGATAAGTATCAATTATTTATAAAGAAGATATGTATAAACTTATTTGTTTAAGAGATTATGTTTACTTATAGAAAAGATCATAATCACTTGACGTGTTTTGTAAGCCTATTAGAGTTTCCTTAGTGTATAAAAGGAACCCTACGCATAATCTAGTTATCATTTTTTTTTCAAACTGGGTTTTTTTTCTTTTTTATTGTTCTTGTATTACAAACTGACTTTCGCAATAGTTTGTGATATTCTCAATCTTAGTTTCTACCATAGTTGTCTTGGATTTATCCAATATAACTAAGCTTTAACAAGCTAAGTAAGATCTGTCAAGAAGGGATCAACAAGTGGTATCAAAGCTTGTTGAGAAACTCTTAATAAGAAGAGCACTATATCTACACAAGATCTCATAATCAAATAGAAGATGGAATCACAGTTCAAACACGCCCAAACAGTGTTGGCTACTAAAACTTTCCCCCCCCCCCAGTACTCAAAACTTGAGATTGATGTTCCTATGGAGCCTGAGAATTGAGCAATTTCTTTACTCACACTGATTATGCTCTTTGGGAGGTTATTATGAATGGTGATGCACCTGCTGTTGCATTAGCTAGTGCTGAAGGTCCTATTCCTACTAAAACTACAAAACAAAAGCTGGCAAGAAAGAATGAATTAAAAGCTAAAAGCACTCTGTTGTTGGCCATTCCTGATGAGCACCTATTGAAGTTTTATGGAATCAAGGATGCAAAGACCTTATGGGAAGCTATTAATGCCAGATTTAGAGGCAACAAAAAATCAAAGAAAATGCCAGAAGTAAAACCATTTCTGAAAGCAGCAAGCTATATGAGAATTTTATGCATCAAGATCTGAAGGACTAGATTAAAACCTATGATAGTTTGAGAAACTCATCAGCCAATTAGAATTTCATGGGTGAAGTTATCTCACAAGATGATGCAATTTAAATTACTAAGAAGTTTCATTTGCTTGGAACGATATTGCCTTGATCATGAGAAAACAAATATGATCTAGACACAATGAGACGATGGGATGATTTGCTACAACAACTTAAAGGTGTATGAAAGCTGAGGATTAAAAGCCAATCAAGCTCAAGCTCAAACTCTCAGTAGTGGCTTTTGTCATCTTCAGAAAGAAAACACTAGCAGTACTAATGAAGCAGTTAATATTGCTCATGAAGCTTCTACTGCTAGCTTACAGGGATAAGCTTCTTCCTCAACCCGTGCTGGTGATGTCATGTTTTCCTTCTTTGTCAATCAATCTAATAGTCCACAGTTAGACAATGAAGATCTGGAGCAGATTGATACTAATGATCTTGAAGAGATAGATCTCAAATGGAAAGTGGCCATGCTTACCATGAGGTTGAAGAGATTCTTAAAGAAGACATGAAGGAATCTGAAATTTCATATGGCAAAGAAACCAAAACAAAAAAAAAAAAAAAAAACTTTTTTGGTTGGCTTTGAAAAAATAAAGGTATAGAATGTTACAACTGTCACTGGAAGGAGGTCACTTTGCTAGAGATGGAGGGCACCAAGGCGAATTAGAGAATATGAATATGGAGATGCTTCAAGAAGGATTATATCAAGTTGAGACTCCTGGCAAATGCCTTGGTTTTTCAAGATTGGAATATGGTGGTAATGATTGGAGCTATCAAGCTGAAGATTGGAATACAAATTTGCTCTAATGAGACATTTATTCTTCAGTTCATCCAGTTCATCAAGCTAAATCCTGAGGTACAAAATTGCTCTTAAAGAATGTTTAGGCATCAATAATATCTTTTATCAATCTCTTTAAAGATAGTTTGATCAACAACATAAAGTTCTAAGTAAAGCTAATCTAGAAATAATAGCCTATCAATTAGGCTTAGAATCATTAGAAGCTAGAATTGTTCTTCATTAAAAAAATGAAGCTGTTTATGAGGAAGACATTGCATTTTTGAAATATAATGTTAAGGTAAGAGATAATTCTATAACAGAGCTTAAAAATCAGTTAGCAGAGGCTTTAAGAGAAAAAGATGATTTAAAACTAAAATTAAAAAAGTTTGAAATATCATCTATGAAGCTAACTAAACTGATAAACAATAAAATAAGTGTTAATAACAAGTCCTGGTGTTGGTCTTTGAAAGTCAAATGAATGAAAAAATGGGGGGAATTGCGATTGATTATCCATCTGAATAACGAGAAGTGTTTGAAAGTGGCATTGATAGTAGTGTGAATGAGATTGAGAGGAAAATATAATCAAGTAAAGGATAGGTTTTAAGAAGGTTTGAGGATATCATGCAGTTCCCCTCCCTCATGGAACTACAGCCTTCAAGACCTGAATTCGTCCTTTGACTGGATTAGTTGATTTGTCTAGGAAGATAAAGTGAGTGAAACTATGAGGATGATAATTCAGTGAATGATAGATTAAAAACAGGTGAAGGGTTTCATGCAGTTCCTCCTCCCTATACTGAGAACTACATGCCCCCAAGACCTGACTTATCTTTTGCTGGGTTAGATGAATATGTTTTTATGACTGCGGTAAGAAAGACCACTACTAGTGTGCCTGAAACTAAAACTAGTATATATAAGACTAGTAAGGATATTGTAGAAAAGCCTAAAACTGTTAGGTCTAGTGCTCCTATCATTGAAGAGTGGGAGTCTGATAGTGATGATGACTATGTGAGTAGACCTTTAATTGAACAGAATAAACCTAGTTGTGCTAAAATCAATTTTGTTAAATCAAACGAAAATACTAGGAAATTTGTTATTGAACAACACACATATAGGCAAGCTGAAAACCTTAGGAAAAGTCAGAGCTCTAGGGTTGATAAAATAAATTCGAATGGAATGATGACTCAAAAACTAGGGGATGGTATTAAGTTTAAGAAGAAAGCTTGTTTTGTATGTGGAAGTCTCAACCATTTAATCAAGGACTGTAACTATAAGAATAAAATGGTAGAAAAACCAGTGTTGAATAATAAGGGAAGAGTTACTAGTCAAAGGGAAATTAGACCAGTATGGAACAATGCTCAGAGGGTGAACCACTAAAATAAATTGACTCACCTACACCTAAAAAGGAATTTTGTTCCAACAGCAGTTGCAACAAAGTCAGGACGAGTGCCAGTTAATGCTGCTAAGCAAAACTCTCAAAGAGCAGAAGCATCAATTAGTCCTGTCAGGCCTGTTAATACTGTTGCGCCTAAATTAAAAGTGAATGATGCATTACCCATAACTTACTCTTATTTTAAAGCACATTCACCTGTAAAAAGGCATTTTAACTAAAAATCAGCAGCTAAAACCAATAATTTTAATGAAAAGGTTAATACTGCTAGGGTTAACAATGTAACTACTTCTGGGCCAAAAATAGTAGTTAGTGCTACTGAGGGAAATAGGGAAAATGCTATTAAGTCCTTAGCATGCTGGATTTGGATACCAACAGGAAATGTTATTGACCATACCTCCAAAGACAGTGGATCATACATGCTTAAAATATTTGACTATGTTGATCTACAAGGCAGACTCAAGTCAGTAATGGCTTGGGTCCCCAAGAGAAACTAATTCTCTTATTTTGAGTGTAGTGTAATCCACAATATACTTTACAAGATCATGGGATTTTTAACAGTGGATGCTCTAGGCATATGACAGGAAACAAATTCTTCCTTACAAATTATCAAGAGATTGATGGTGGATTTGTTGCATTTGGAGGAAGTCCTAAAGGAGGTAAAATTACTAGAAAGGGTAAAATTAAGACTGGGAAATTAGACTTTGAAGATGTATACTTTGTACAGGAACTTAAGTTTAACCTTTTCTCTATCTTACAAATGTGTGACAAGAAAAACAATGTTCTTTTCACTAAGACTGAATGTCTTGTTCTATCTCATGACTTTAAGCTACTTGATGAAAGTCAAGTCTTGCTTAAAGTTCCTAGACATGACAACATGTACAGTTTTGATCTAAAGAATGTTGTTCCTTCAGGAGGTTTGACTTGTTTATTTTCAAAGAGGCTTGGTCATATAAACTTTAAAACTATGAATAAACTTGTGAGAGGAAACCTTGCAAGAGGTTTTCCTTCAAAACTTTTTGAAAATGACCATACTTGTGTTGCTTGTCAGAAGGGAAAGCAACACAAACCCTCTGGTAAGACCAAGCTTGTGAGCTCTATCAGCCAACCCTTACAAATGTTGCACATGGACTTATTTGGGCCAACATCTGTAAGGAGTATCAATCACAAGATATATTGCCTTGTTGTCATTGATGACTATAGTAGGTTTAGTTGGGTTTCTTTTTGGCTACTAAGGATGAGACTAGT
>BQNB010065020.1:2868-17938 GCA_026074375.1 Tanacetum coccineum
TGCACTATTCCCTTATTCTCACATTACTCCTTTTGTAATCATACCTAAGGACTTCTACACTAACTAGTGGATTGTCCCTAGATAGATCCCTCCAGCTCTGGCGGGATCATGGGAACAAGTACTGATTATTGGAAATCAATATATAATATATAAGTATAAAGAAAATTACTAAAAATCCTCGAGGACAAAGATTTAGAGCAAAAATCCTTACAAAAATACTACACGTTTTAACCGGTAAATGATTACCGGATCGTTTTCCCAAAGATTTATGAAATTGAGACCACGTTTGTTATTTGGAAAATGATTTGAATTGATTTTCAAAGTTTTTGGATTGATTGTCTAAATCTACAATTAAAAGCAATAAAAACTAACAATTAAAAACATTTAAGCAACTAGAACAATTTAACAATTACGGGAATAACGCGACAATTAAAATACTAAATTGTCAAAAATTAATCCTAAAATTATTTTTTACTTTTTCTTATTCTCAATGACTATTTAAAAGTGAAAAACTAAGGAAATCCTAAAACGGTAGAGATTTAAACTAAAAACGAAGAAAAACGAGAACGGGGACGGAATCCCGTTCTTTGTAAAGTGAAATTACAAAATATTAGCCCTACGAAAGTAATTTTTAAACCTAAGCCTAGAAAATGATAAAAGAAAATTTTAAAAAAAAGAAATTATATTTTTTAATTAATTTTTTTTAACTTTTTTTATGATTTTTAAGTCTTGAGTAAAGAAAAATTATTAAAAATAGCAAAAGTTCTTCTAAACTTCTAAAAAAAATTATAAAAAGTGTGGAATTGAAAATTTAACTTTATAAAAATAACTACTAAAAATAAGCTAAACAATTAAGCCCTAATAAGTCGAAAATAAGCTATGGCTTTTTAATAAAGAAAAGAAAATGAAAAAGGTTTAAAAGGAATGTGTTTGCAAGAAAAAGTGGATGAGTTATTGTAGCACAGATGGTTTGTGTGTGGTATGTTGAGGCGTGTGTGTGTGTGAAAGGCTAGGTCATGGGTTCGAATCCCATGGCCTAGCTTTTTATATTTTTTTTATTTTCAAAGCTTTTTTTAAAAACAAAGTCCTAAAACAGCTTATTATGAACACTTTTTACAAAGACACTTTTTTTTAAACTCAACAATAAACTATAAAATAAGCTCAATAGATTTAACACCTTAGAAACACTTAGAAAACTAAATGAGCTTTTAAAACTTGAACTAGCTATTCTACTTAACAAATAAGCACTTCTAATATGTAAAAAGCTAAAGTAGATTTGTCTTTCTACTTATCAAACAAGTTTCACCCTAAATAAGCTACTGATATCAAGGAATAAGCTCTAATAAGCAAACTTGCAAAACACTCAGTGCAAGCTGAGTGTTAACATACCTGAGAGGGGGTACTTTGAGCTTAAAAATAAGCTCCTTAATGGAACCTTATGACTAAAAGGCTTGTACTTATAAAAAGTAGAGATGAAAGACTGTTTAGAAAAGCTTTTTAAAAAACATTTTGAAACTCAGTTAAGCTAAGAAAAAGCTTATTGAAAATGACTGATGCAGGTTAAAATGTAAATTTTTAAAACTTTGTCAAATGAAAAAGCTATGATTTGCAGCTCAAAAACAGATGGGAAAATAAGCTACAAATGCAAAAATAAGCTTTGACAAATTGAAAATAGACTACAAAGAGCTTGTTGTGTGAATTTCAGACCTTAATTCAAACTTTAACTAAACTAAATTTGGATTTGAAAAACTGAATTTTAAAACTTAAAACTGCTGATGCAATTGACAGGTTTTGAGAACAAAACTTAAAATTGCTAATGACAGGTTTTGACAACCAATCTTACTGCATTATCAGATCAAATGAAAGTTAAAATGAACTCTAAAGAGCACCTAAACCAAATTTTTATCCAATAAGCTTTTTACTACATGATATTTCCACAGATGAACACAATACTTAGAGAAAACCTTAAAAAACAAATTAAGCTTTTAAATTCTACTTAAAACTGTTTAAAAGACTTATTATGAGCTTACTAAAGCTGACTAAAAAGCACAAGGCAGCTAAACAGTTCTAACTTATGTTGGAACTGCTTGTGCCAAACACTCCCTTAGAAACTGACTTGACATTTTTAAGCTATTAAAGACTGAAATAAGCTGAAATAGATTGATAACTATGCTAACTAAGAGCAATTAAGCTAATCACAACAGATATTAAGCACTAAAACAGAAGAAATAAGCTGAACTTAAAATGACTATATTTTTGGATTTTTTTCCTTAACTGTTTATCTTTTTAACTATACTAAACTTTAAAATCAGATACAGCAACTAATATGAATTAAAAACTAAGTCAAATTTACAGCTAAACAAGCACAAACAAACACATTTAAGCTATTTTACTAAAATAAGCAGTAGAATAAGCAAATCAGCATATTAAGCTTTTAGAACTAAAAAGTGAAGTGTACCTTTGGTTCTCAGCTCAAACAAATATCTAAATGCTCTCAATAGAGTTTTTAGAATAACTTAAGCTTTTTAGCTTAAACTCAATAAGCTATCTAAAGCTTATTAACTAATATATCCTAACACTTGACCATCAAGTACTAAACCAAGCTTGTTCAACCATCAGCCATCCAATTCCAGGGGTTGAACAAACTTATAAGAGGTTTTATGAGTTTATTTGAGTAGAATTCGAGCTTATTAAACAGTAAAAGCTTATTGAGACATGAGAGCTTATAATGAAAATTAAGACAGAATATGAAAGCTGTAAAATGAATTTTATTAAACTTGAAAATGATTACAAGGATATGAAAAAGAGATTACAAGAGATTAAAAACAATTAAGCTAAAACACGATTTAAAATAAGCTAAAACTCTACTACTAAGCTAAAAACTCCTTTTCCATTCCTATGAGTGAAAGCTCTTTATATAGGAGTGAGGTGAAGGTTCTAGCCCTTTGAGACGCTCCTCGCCTTCTAATCACAACCTTTAATCTCTAACTGCCACTTATTCTTCATGATCTTGGCCGTTGATGTCCTTACACGTCCATTTAACTTAATCTTCTGATTGCTACTTTATTCTTCTGATTTAACTGTCCTAGTAGTAGGTTTTACTCCTGTAGAAGTCAACAAAGGCTTGTTAGAATATTTGGTTTTAAGAGAATCAGTCTGCTTAGGAATATTGTTTGAAGATGTGACAGGTTTAGCAAATCTAACTCTTTTGTCCTTGTTACTCGGTGTGACAACAACTAACTTCTCACTAGGTTTTGGTGAATTAGAGCATGTCTGAGAGGCATAGACTAATAATTCCTGAACATGTTTTGTAAACATACAAGCATATTCTAATAGAGGTTCACTAGGATATTGTGTTCTAGCACGTTCTACAAATCCACGAACTGTGTCAGCATATTCTATAGTCTTCTCAATGTAAACCTCATGAGCATCCTTATTGTTATTAAGCCTAGTAGAGATAGGTTCTATCAAGCTTGAACATTCCTGGAGAAAGAGTGGCATTAGGTTTTAAAACAACAGTATTGACAATATTTTTCCCTTTAATTTTTCTCAATTCATTTTTCAAGAGACTTTGCATTAATCTGAGCAATTAAAGAGTCACAATGTTCTTTTAATTGAGCACGTGTCTTTCCAATTGAGTCAAATTGGTCTTTGAAAATTGATTTTAAATGCTCTCATTCTTTTCTCAAATTTTCATTTTCTGAAAGTAATTTTGCCACACTATGTTCCAGTTCAATGTTGATTGTTTCAATCTCATCAATATATTTCTTTATATTTTCCACACTATCTTTTTCACTCAAAGATTTAATTCTTTCCTTTAACTTTCTAATGACTGTGTCCTTCGCTTGTGACTGAGCTTTCAATTCATTTATTTCAAATAATTGATTAAATGTGGGAGCATTTAGGTTTTCACTAGAATTTTCCCTTTGAAAAATCTCTTGATTAAGTTGAGTTTCTAATTCCAATGAAATATAATGCTTTTCTAAATTTGAATAACTTTTGACAAGTTTATCGTAAGTCTCTTTTTCAATGAAATCTTTCTTTTTTAAAAGCTCAATCTCAAGTTCTAGACACTTCTTGCAATCATTTACACATGACTTTTTTACATCACAAATATCCACAGAATTCGCAACAATATGCATAATTTCTTAAGACATGATTTGGTTCAAGATCTGATCATTATCAATCCTAAGTTGTTTGATTTGAATTTTAAAAATGTTCTTGTCTAGAGAACACTGATCAACAACAGTCTCCATTTGGTTAAAAACAGTTTGAACTTCAGTAATTTCATCTAGAAGAGTTTTATCAAACGCATTAAATGTGTTTTAAAACATTAAAAATGGAATTATTTTAGTTAGAAAACATTCTTTTGTATGTTTAAAACTCCAAGACCCCGCAGTAATATCATCAAATGTTAGTCTCCTTTTCACCACTTTGTCAAAATTGGCCAGTTGATATTTTAGCTTTTTAAGACTTTCATTTACCATACTTACCTTAGGAAGTTCACTAGAAGCTTTGATTCTAACAGGTGTATGTGATGTAACGGGTGTTTCAGAAAGGGACGAATGTTTTAACCAGAAAGCTTGTTTTGCAGACAATTCTTTTTGAGTGACAAAACGTTTTCCAAAATCTTCTTTGATCTTATTCAATTTTGAATAATCAATTGGAGAAATCTTAATATTCTTTTCTACTGAAATTAAATCATTTTATTTATCAATCATCTTTGATCTACTCTCTTCTTCCAAAATAAATGTCTCTTCATCATCATTCACAGAAATCATAGCATGTTCTTTAGCAATAACACTACCATTATATAATGTTGGTTGAATAAGTTGAGCTTTTTTAAGATAGAACGGATTTTGATAACCAAGAGCTTGTTTGTTAGTGTCATCATAGAAAACTTGTAGTTTCGTTAGCATATGCATTGCTTGCATAGATCGATACATCTTACAAATAATATTCTCGAGTTCTTTATTTTGTTTTTCCAAAACAATTTCCTTGTCAATGTACTTAGACTCTCTTTCTTTAGACTCTGTTTTGAAAATAGTTAACGTCTGTGTTAAAGACTCCTTTTCTTTGACATTGTTAGAAAGAGTTTCTTTAAGAGTATCGATCTCCTGCTAAAAAGCCGCAAGCTTTGCATTTCTATCGCGAATTAAATCATCCATTTGAGAATCTATTAATTTTTCCCTTTGATTCAAATCTACATTAAGTCTTTGTTCAAAAATGGCGATTCGTTCTTTATATCTCTCAAGCTCAGCGGTTAATGATTCATTTACCATTTTATTTTTCTGATTTTCCTTATCTAAATGAGCTACGTGATCAGTCATTTTTCAACTAAGGATAGCATCAATAAATCATTAGGTGCAGAAGGATTAGTATCCTGAATAACCGCATCTTGTGTCTCTTGCTGATATTGATAGTACGTAATGATATTACTACCACTATGTATCTCATTATCTTCAAAATCATCAACATGTGTTTGTTTAGAATACTGCATCTCTTGTACATCCTGATTAATCATATCATTCAGATAAGAATCAGAATATGATACCTCAGAGAGAACTTCAGGATCACAGCTTGAAAGATTAGCCATCAAAACTTCCTTAGCCGAGGATAGGTCATCACAATTCGAGTCATATGCATCCAAGTCGTCTATTTGGAAAGCTGAATTCTAAGGGAATGTCTGATGAGCAACTAGAGCTTCTGATATACCAGGGTCTGCTAAAAATGCCAGTTGCTCTTCATCCAATATCTGACTCACTTCCTGAGCTTCTGCTAACAGCAATTTCTCCTTAAACCATGCAACATTCCTTGGCCTTTTTGGTTGAGTACACTGTCTCGCCATATGCCTTTCTCCTTGACAGTTATAACACCTCACAACTCTTGGTCCAAACAGCAACAATCCTTTTTGAGTAGATAGCAATTCCCCAGTTGTCTAGTATCATCAAACTCTGATGTTGTCTTCCTTTGAACTTGTTAACTGTGACACACCATCTTGAATGTTGCTTGATTCCTAGGATTTATACTATGTTTTCTGATAGATTGTTTGAATGTGGAACCTTTGAAGCTACAACAGAACCAAAATGACATTGCTTTTGTTGAAGCTTCACTCGTATCACTCCTTGTTGAAGACATGGGAACAGCAAAGACCAGAGTTAAATTGGGGGAATTCAGCTTGAGATTGTGGTGTCATTAAAGGAGATATGAATGGTGAAGGGGAAACTAGATGTTGTTGTGGGTTGACTGGATTGACTGGAGTATTATGGTGTTGATGATGAATGGGTGCTACATAAACTGGTGTGAATTATTGAGGAGGTGGATACATTGAATAACTTCAATGTTGTGGTGACTGAGATGGATTGTATAGAGTTGGAGAATTGACTACGAAAGCAAGAGAATTCGGATATCTTTCACGATTGATACGAACTTCATTAGCATGTCGTTCATGTTGACTAAGGTATGCATACAACTGATCATAGTTGGTGGTATACGGACTCTTAGCTAACTTCACATTAGTGACAAACTTGCTCCATTCCGATGGAAGAGCATTCAGAAACTTGGTATTGACTTGAACTTGTTGCATAGTCATCCTAATAGTATGCATGTCATTGATCAGCTGAGAGAATCTCCAGTAGTACTCATACAGTGTTTCACCTAGAACATGAGCACACATATCAAACAAGTTATACAATCTGCATTCACGTTCTTGGTATGATAATTCAGTGCCTTTAATTAGCATCTTGACTCTATCCCAAATATCCTTAGCCTCCTCTTGATGGTTAACAAGTGCATACACATTGGGTGGAAGACCGTGAAGAATGATATTTGTTACTTGAACATCATAATCATCTTGAAGTTGTTGTGCTTCAGTGAGTTCGGAGTATTTCTTAGGTCTAGTTTGCCCATTTTCTTCAACAGTTAGATAAACCAATTGACAATTATCGATTGAATCAAGCATCATCCTACCATGTTTCTTCCCTTTGATGAATAGACATATACGACTTGGCCATGAATCATACATTGATTTTTCAAGCATTGGAGGACGGTTCTCAGCTCCAGCAACAATGATGTGTTCTGCTAAAGTAGTCATCTTAAATTAATTAAAAAGTGAAATGATTAAAAGGTGACCAAACAGTGATAAAGGAGGATTGTGTTAAGAGTTGTTGTTGTTGGTGAATAAGATTAATGTTCTACGGGATTTAACAAATCTTCACTAAAACCGAAAAATCTAAGTATTTATCAGGATTTTACAAAGTAAGACAAACCATAGAAAATAAAATCTTTTTGTGACTGTTGTAATATTTCGCTTGAATATGACAAAGGTAATGTTTTGCTTAAATATGAAAAATAGAACAGCGTTTCGTTTTACACAACTACGTATTTCGCTTGACTTAGCAATCTGTCATATTTCGCTTAGAAACGTATTTCGCTGAGCAACATATTTCGCTTAGACATATTTCGCTTGATCTAAGAAAAATTAAGCAGAGTTTCATTTCCTAGAAATGACGTATTTCGCTTGAAGTCAACCTGTCATATTTCGCTTAACAACATATTTCGCTTGAACATTTCGCTGCAATACACATATCGCCATATTCAAACATGTTTCGCTACCTTCATAACATATTTCGCTTCCTTCAAATAAAAACGTACTTTTTTCACAAAAACTCACCCTTTTAGACGTTTTACCTTGATTTTTCTTGCACAACTAGTTATCTTAGGCCTATATATCGCTTAAAAACACAAACTTTAACACTTTCAAACACAAAAATACGGGTTTGTATTTTAGAGCACACGAAAACCAAAGAAGAACTAAAACCAATGATCTAACCAAGATATAAACGCACACAAGCTCATGATATCAACCCATGGCGACTGATACTAATTGTAGAAGTATCAAATCACTTAACAACTAATTAAGAAAGAAAGTTTAGAGATAAAAAGGAGGGTTGTAGCACTTAGTGAGAGAAATAAAGGAAAGTGTAATATTATGAGTAACCAAATGAACAACCAACCCTCTCTAAGGCATGGAGAGGGGTATATATACCTTGCATAGGCCAGTCAACATAAGGATGACTTATGTTGACCCGGTTAGCTTGGTAAGTTTCCATATATTATGCTACAAGCTATACTATTACAACTTTAGAAGTGACCGAGTCTTTTCTCGATTCCTAACAACGAGTATGTAAACGGGTATGTAAACGAGTTTGTAAATGCGTATGAAAACGTGTATGTAAACGAGTTTGTAAATGAGCATGTATTCTCCCCCAAAATATTTAAATGAAGTAAAATAGGGCCCATGAAACTCACCTCACGTGATGGAATTGATTTCTAGATAAATCAACTAGGAATGTCGTCACAAATGACCGATATGCAACCTATTTAATTATATGTCGATGTAGAATAACATATGAAAATATAGACAATGCACTGTGTTTTATCTTGTTATATCACCACCTAATAGTTTTAGACTTAGCTTATAAATCAAAATAATGATTTTGTTAAGTTTACCACTTTTATTATTTTTACCACGACAATATATATATATATATATATATATATATAGTCTAGTTAATTCATAAAATAATATTTAGAAAGTTTAAACCACGTATAAATATTATATAAGTGATGCTAAATTATTTCCTATGGTTTTTATAGTCTAAACGGACCCGAAGTCTGAAAACATCGTTTTACTATTCATGTCAGGATAAAGTATGCAGGAAATTTTATATAAAAGTTGTCTAGTTTTAATGAAGATTAACTCACTCATATTACACTTTTAGGCTTCGAGAAATTATGATCTTTTATCGAAACATCATTCCGGACAACATTCTAGTTTTATACCTAAGCCGGTTCGGAACCGAAAGGCCTCAAAAACACGAAATGAAAACTGACCAGACTCTATATTTTTATAAAAGCTGTCAAAATGTATTTAGTTGTCGGTATTGTTTCAAATCTAGTTTTGACCATAACTTCTTCGTTTTACATCCATTTTTCGAGTTCTTTATATGCATGGAATCGTATTGAGTCGTACTAACACATTTTTAAAGTTTTCACTCTTCAAAAAATCCATAACTAACTGTTTACAACCTGCTGACCTAAAGGGCGTTTTACACACTTTAAAACTATAATTTTAACCTCATTTTTACAAAACAATAACCCCTAATCTAACCACTTCAACCTCATTCACAATCAACACATCCAAACTAACCTAATCACATCCAACACTTCATCATAATAAGAACAAAACATGAAATAATTTATAAAAGTGTTTAAACTAGTTTATGAATAATAAACTTGATAATATGCCTAATAATCATATAAGTAATTGTTGTTCTTGATTTCTTTGCAAATATTTATAAAAGTCTACTAGTTGGTGATATAACTTAATAATCTTGGTGTTCATGTATGTAAATACATTATGTAAGTATAGAAATATGTAAGAACGTAATCAATATATATAAAAATTAAAATAGTAGATGTAGAATGCTTACAAAGCTTATGATCAAAAGAAACCTTAGTCTTTGAATTTAACCCAAAAACCTTATCAAAAAACCCAAATCTTGATTTATGAAACCCTAACTTAGATCTTAAAAAACCCTTGCTTAAAATAGAAACCCTAACTTGAAAATCAACTTAGAACACCTTAGATAATACCCTTGATCACACTTGTATGCTAGAAATATCAAGATAATGGAAGAAAATGGAAACCCTATCTAGCTTATTTGAGCCGTGAGCTTTGAGAGATAAAAAGAGAGTATGTGTTGTGTTTTTTTATGAATGTGAATGAGATGAGAAATGTTACATATATAGGAAGGGATTAACTAGTTAGAAAATATCTAGGAGATATTTAGGAGACAAATGAGCACAAATCATAGAAGAAATCAAGGAGGTGTGGGCTTGTAGGAGGTTAGATGGAGTGTAAGAAAGTTGGCAAGAGTTGGTAGGGATTTAATCTAGCCAGTAAGATATTAGGTGTAGTGTATAATTTTGTGATATTTTGTATATAATACCTATAGAGGGCCGGTTTATATAGGTAAAATGGGGGTGGAAAATATTTAATTTTTGATAAGGTATAAGTATTGTCGGTATTGGTAAAGGTGCTATAGTTTACATACATACATGAAAGCTCATATTGCGAAACGTAAGTGTTTTACGTAAAGTATGAAAATAAAATATGAAAAGTTATAAATTATCTTTCATAATAATTATATAACACATGATTGACGTAAACTTATATTTGTTTAATACCGGTTTACGTTAAATGTTGATTTTCAGTTTACGCGATTTAACTTAACGGTTATAAATAAAAGTAAACACGTAAAAGTTCAAAGTAAATAGTTTTGAGTTTATTGACGTAAAATGACCTAAAAATACGGATTTTCAGAGTCTCCCCATGTTAAAAGAATTTCGTCCCGAAACTCAGTTTGAGTTGCTTTCGGAGTGGTGTTGACAAAGAGGTGCAGATACTTATCTTAATCCTCCTAAAATGTGTTAACCAACTTCGTTTTCTTATTACAGAGGGCATCATTGGGACGGGTTTTAACTCTTTGTTTATACCATGAAGATTTTTGTTCTTAACATTCTCCTTCCTAATCGCTTAACTAGAGCATTCTAAGATTTGTGATGGTGGTTTCAAATTTATTGTTATGACTAAAATTTTACTCCTAGTTGCCTTATCTATTCCTTTCGGCTTAAAGCGTCAGCTACGATATTTTCCCTTCTAGAGTGATAATGAATTTATGCCTATGATGGCATCGTAACTATTAAGTTCTATAGTATTACGTCGACATTGAACGAGTGATTTAGTGAATTCCTTAATGGTGACCAAACTCGTTAGTGGATCGTCCTAGGGTGACTAGTGATGTGTCTCGACGTTTTGGCCTAGGATTTGGAGTAAGATGATGTTGACTCTATGTAGTAAGGTGGTGTAAAGGTCTACTTAGTTACTATGATTTCTAATTCAGTTTCCTGTGACACACACGTTTTATGAACACACACATAAAAACTTTGCTTTTCGAGGACATGAGTAGAGAATTGATTTTGACAAAAGTTTTAAGGTGACTACTACTCAGCATGGCATGGTCCTTCCAAAATTATACATAGGTGATCAGGCTATGTATAATAGAGGACTAATGAAACAATGCTCATTTTCATCAAGCTAACGTTATGGATATAATAGTATCAAAAGAACCTTATGGTGATAAAATAATTCACAAGATAGAAACAAGGTAGTTTATGGGAAGACAACAATATAGCGTGCGAGATAATCGTAAGATGGTTTGTAAGACACTAGCTAAGTAGCTCATGATAGTAAAATAATTTATGCGTTGGGAATAAAATATTTCATAAGGTATTCGTGAAATGATTGTAAAGTAGTTTATTAAACGATCGTAAAATAATTTATCAATGATAGTAAAATGGTTTATAAAGTGGTTGTAAAAATGTTTAAAGGGCTATAATAGTTTAAGGAGTGGCTTGCATAAATAAATAGATGATTAAAGTAAAATCGACGAAGTTTTTACGACACATAGATTTGATAGAAAATTTAAATCATCCACATAGCACAACAAAAATATAAAAGAGAGTACAACACAATTTCCTATAGAAAATAAAGTCTAAGAAAGTTACAACTTAGGTTTCAGTAGGTAATACGGGAAGGTCTCTCCTTAAGCATTAACCTCAATAGCATTATTAAATCGTTGGGCTACAATCTGCTCACTCTTTACGGAATTCATTCTTTTTCTTATCATCAGTATTTTCTTCAAAATCGAACGGAGTAAATAAAATAAGTCAGGTTTCAAAAGTCGTGATCTAATGATGAAATGTTACGAGGTGACAGGTTATAGTCATAATTAATTGGCATGTTTCTAGGCGATGGATCACAAGATGGCGTAGGTGTTTCAACAGTATGGGGCGGGTGTTTAAACTCGGAGTCAAATAATAGGGTAACTAGTGGAATCGACGGACTGTGACAGGTTTTAGTGTTATGTAAAACGGTATTATGTAAAAGATATGAAAAAGTTTTAAAGACCATCATGTTATTCACAATGTCTTGAGAAAAGTTTTAGTATTTATATAAATAACTTTTTATATAAGGCAATTGTAAAAGCATATAAGGAAATGTGAATGCACATATAAGGCTATGTTGAAAAAACGTACGTAAGGAAAATAGTGCAAGTATAAGTCATGTAAGCAAGTAGTGTAAGCAAGTAGTGTGTATACATATGAAAAAGTTTTATGTGATGCAATGTTCATGAAATGGTTATAGTCTAGGTAAAATATGCAACCTAGTTCTCTATAACCTTGGCTCTAGATACCAATCTGTAACACCCTCAAAATGTGTCACAGTGGAATGGTAATCGGGGGCATTACTTCATAATACAACATCACAAGATATAAGAGAACGACCTCTAAATGAGTCGTTTGAAAGATAATCTCATTGATTTAATTGAAATTTTAATAGTTATAATACTTGTCCCAAAGTTGCATCAAGATGAAAGACTAAAAATAATACAACGAGATTGATAGTTTGAATGCAAGTTTCTATCCATGAATGAAATCTTGAAAAGTTTAAACTCCAATGCACATCAAGAACGTCAAGCAACTTATTCACCTGAGAAATACATGCTTAAAAGTGTCAACATAAAGTTGGTGAGTTCATAGGTTTATGTAAGTATAAATGTTGGACCGCAAGATTTTTAAGTATGTATTGCATAGAATACAATATTCAGAAAAATGTAATTACGATATCACTATGCTCATGACACTAAAGCTAGACAAAGTATATGTGCCAATAAGTTTCAGGCAATTAATGTGTCCTAACGAATGCCAATCAATTTCAGACAATCAAAGTAAGTGTTCAAGTGAATCCGACATGATATACGCCCGTTGGTCATGTTTGGAACCAATCCTGGACGGGGATGTCAATCCTAATAGATCTATTTATAACACACGCGCTTACTTCAAGTAATTAACAGTTCATGATACTAGGCATAGTGGTTTATCGCTACTTAGGCAAAATTCGTAATCATTGTAAGAATTAAAAAGTATTGTACTTGCGTCTTATCATGAAAACAAGTCATGTATCTCAGCCCGAGATTTGTAAAGTAATTGTAAACAAGTTTGTAATTGAGTATGTAAATGAGTATGAAAACGAGTATGTAAACGAGTATCTAAACGGGTATGTAAACGAGTATGTAAATGAGTTTGTAAATGCGTATGAAAACGTGTATGTAAACGAGTTTGTAAATGAGCATGTATTCTCCCCCAAAATATTTAAATGAAGTAAAATAGGGTTCATGAAACTCACCTCAAGTGATGGAATTGATTTCTAGATAAATCAACTAGAAATGTCGTCACAAAGGACCGATATGCAACCTATTTAATTATAGGTCGATTTAGAATAACATATGAAAATATAGACAATGCACTATGTTTTATCTTGTTATATCACCACCTAATAGTTTTAGACTTAGCTTATAAATCAAAATAATGCTTTCGTTAAGTTTACCACTTTTATTATTTTTACCACGACAATATATATATAGTCTAGTTAATTCATAAAATAATATTTATAAAGTTTAAAACGCGTATAAATATTATATAAGTGATGCTATATTATTTCCTAAGGTTTTTATAGTCTAAACGGACCCGAAGTCCGAAAACACTGTTTTACTATTCATGTCAGGAAAAAGTGTGCAGGAAATTTTATATAAAAGTTGTCTAGTTTTAATGAAGATTAACTCACTCATATTACACTTTTAGGCTTCAAAAACTCGAGCTTTTTAACCGAAACATCATTCCGAGCAACATTTTAGTTTTATATTTAAGATATTTCGGACCCGAAAGGCCCCAGAAACATGAAACGAAATCTAATTAGACCACATTTTTACCCAAAAGCTGTCAAAATATTATAGTTGCCGATAAACTTTAAAAATTCATATATCATTCATTTATGTCCCGTTTTCAAGTTCTCTATATGCACAAAATCGTATTGAGATGTACTAATATATTTTCAAGGTTTTAACTTGTCAAAAAATTCGTAACATACTGATTTAAACCTGCTATCCTAAGGGTGTTTGGTATGTACTTAATTACACATACCATTTATGCATTTAAACGGGCTTAAATGACCAAAAATATACCAAAAATACATTTTATTTGTGTGTTTTGCTTTATATACTGTGCAGGTATCGGATATTCGGAAAAAGGACAAAAACAAAGTCAAAACCGACAAAACCAAGCACGGGAATAGAAAGAGCGTGAAAAGACAAAGTCAAAGTCAAAGTCAAAGGCAAAAAGTCAAAGTAAAAAGTCAAAAACGAAGTCGATATCGAAGAAATACTTAACGGGCCAACCTGCACTCATCTAATGGGTCGAGTCAGCCCATTAAGCATATAGAAGACTTAAGCTTTTAAGCTTACTTATAATAAGTCCATGAATCCAAAATCCATCAAACCATAACACACGGCCCAATTACAAAGCCCAAAACATAAGCCCGTTAACCTTTAAGTGTAAACCTTTTAAAATGTTTTCACAGTTAGTCCTCAGGAACTAACACATTTAGTCCCTATCAATTTACACCTTTAGTCCCTATCATCCTTACCTCTTTACACCACTCATCCCTTTTACCCTTAACCCCGTCACAAAATTAAACAATCAGTACCCAATACCCTTTCTCGCCATTTTTACTATTCATTGTCCCTCTCCTCTATCAACCCTGCACACCAAGACAAAACATCATAATCCATCAAACCCTACCCCATATAACACCAAATGCCATGTTGGCAATCCTAAATCATCCTATTCGTTCGAGGTTACAAACAAAAAAATTGAACGGTTGAGATCACTTGACTTGGAGAACACACAAATTGGATGGCTATGATGATGGTTTCATTAGTCTCACACAACAAACACAACAAGCACAAATAGAAGTCCCCTGCAGTTTTAGCATTTTATATAAATAGTTAGGTTTCTTTTTGTAAATTTATCTAGAGTAATTTAGCTTAGGAGTAGTGTAAAAAATTCAGCTTATTTACTTTCTTGTTTTTAATTTTCAAAGCATTGT
>BQNB010065021.1:0-33824 GCA_026074375.1 Tanacetum coccineum
TAATAAACATAAATTTTATAAAAATATACATAATATTGTGTATTATAAGTATTATTTTGTTTTAAGTAGAGAAATTTATAAAGTATGTAATAAAACGATACGATATATGGACGAAAATGATTAGATGAACGTTAATGAACGCATAATCGAACGTTCACGAACATAAATGAACGGATATAACTTTTGTTCATGTTCGTTCATTTAACTAAACGAACGTAAAATTTTGTTCATGTTCGTTCATTTAATAAATGAACGAACATAAACGGACTTTTTACCGGACGGTTCATAAAATGTTCACTGAACATTCAGCTCATTTATAGCCCTACTTAAAACAAACACAGTAATATTTTGTCCTCATGTTGGGTAACTCGCATTTGATTTCTATTCGTATGGTATAATTCCTTGAGCAACCAACCAACCAAACTAAACTTAACATGACAAATCTCATTATGGATTTTATTCTTATGATTCTTACTTCTTCAAAATGCTAACTCACCATATAGGGGGACAACATTGATTGATTTAGTTGATCTTGTCCTCTTCTCTTTCTCTAAACTTACATATCATGACCTTCATAAGAAACACTGAATAATTAATTGCTCCAAATTTTGCTTAAGAGCGAGTAATTCTCTTTAAAAGAGTAGGTAAACCCTTTATAGGTGGACTAACTTTTAATACAATATATTAACTCGTAGGACAATACAATGCAATGCTAAATTTCCAACCAAGTTTTTCTAAACTATCCTATATTATATTCAACTACATGAGCAAATACAACGAACATTTTAAGGACTTTAATCACGCCGGCAACTAAAATAATAATTCTGAACCACATTTTGCATTTTCTTTTAATCAATATTGAAACTAGAACCACAACCGTTATACTTCTTCATATTTAATAGAAAAAAAAACAATCAGATATCAGTGAACAAATATTAACTTGAAATATGTTACCGTCACTTCAATTCACTTGCTATTCAATCAAAGTCAAACCTCATTCTTCAACCTCTAAAAAATAATAAACAAAAATCCCAACTTTTGTTTCTTAAAGAAAAGCTAAAAAAAAGTCATAAAAATAAGAACCCACTCATACCATCCCATGCACGTGCCACATTCAGCTTTACCTTTTCCTTTTTTCTTTATCTTTTTTCCTTTTCTTTTGTTACTTTGAGTGGAAGTCACAATCATATCGGCTTCCATGCACTAGCCCACACCACCGGTGTATCTTTCCACGTCAGAAACATCCCGGCAGCCGTATCCGGTGGAGCCATCGACCACCCTTCCCTATACCTCCTTAGCAATGCTCGAACATCGTCGCACACCTCGTCGCTATACGAAACCGGAATGAAACCATTTGCATGAAACCTACTAGACCATCTTGGTGCTATCTCCCTTCGTTCCATACTTTCATTAGGTGAACATGCTACCAAGTCCATAATAGCCCGACCCGCGGCACGTTCCAACATTAGCCTCTCGTTACTCGTTTTCGAGAAACTTTCGTCTAGTGCTTCGAAATAAACCCTAAACCATCTTAAACACTCTTGAAAACCTCTAACAAACTCAAACCCTTCTGTCCCATAGCTAAAATCAGCTTCTTCATCTACTATGGTAATAATCTTAGGATTTAAACTACGAAAAGTGGACAATAAATAATCCCTACGATTATTTATAACAGAACGAAATGAACCATTTAAGTTTATAGCTAGAGCTTCATCATCCTGAATGTGTAATAAACTTAAGTTCAAATCAGATAAATCACCTGTGTGATGAATCACGTTGAACTTAAATGGTACTCCCATTAATCTAGCGAATTTTTCCATTCGTGTCCCGATTTCTCTCATAACTTTTTGTACACCACTTACATCACCATTTTGTTTTGTTACAACAATTGTGGTTAGTCGAAGATGAGGTGTTTCGTCTGTTCGAGTTGCAATAGCCTCAAGCAAAGTTGGCCATTGTGTGCAATATGTGTTGCTTACATCGATTATATGTAACTTTGTCTCGCCTTCTAACGCCTCCATGATCGCGCCATTGCACGCTACGTGTCCAAAAGTAGTCCATGGGCTTACTTCTTGGAATTTTAGTACTAGTTTTCGAGTAGACTCGAATGAGCACATTTTGTCTGATGCTGATGATAGAGTACGATAAGATCTATCACCAGCATCAGTCATACGGCTAAAAAGGGCTTGTAGGAAATAAGATGATAGCTTTTGATCTGTGTCACCATACGGTGAGCTTAGCTCATTAAGCATCCACATGAGTTGTTGCAACCTAGAGCTGTTTTTATCCGCAACGGCACGTGCTGCATCGAGCAGCACGTCCGAAGCCCATGTGTTAGTAGTGAAGGAATTTGAGTATTCCATGGTGACATCTCTAGCTGGTGAGTATGAGTAGTTGATGTTTGGATCGGATGATTGTTGGTGTTCGGAAGTCGAAAAGCCATAGTGAGATAAGGGTGGTGGAGTGGTTGTTGTGCTAGTTGTTGGAGTAGGTGTGTTGGATAATGATTGGTGGCTATAGGGTGGTTGTTGAGATGAGTAGTATTGGTTTTGGTTTTGGTTGTGTTGCTGCCTTGAGGAAGAAGAATAGTCTTCTTCATCCATGAAAAAGTTGAAGCATTCTTCTTGTTCTTGTGGTTGTTGGTAGTTGAAATGATATGGTGTTTGTTGAGTGGATGATCTTGAACTGCTCGAGTTAGTTGTTGTAGTGGTGGTTGAGTTGTTAAAAGAGTGAGGATGTTGATGATGAGAATGGTGTTGTTTTTGGAAGGTTACAAGCCTAAAGAGAGTATCCATAACAACTAGACATAACAAAGATTCATCACATGTATAAATGGCATGCAAGTGTGTGTTTGTTATGTGTTTTTGTGTTGGTTTTTAATGGGAATTGGAAGAATTTGGATATGGAGAGAGAGAATAGCTAGGAAGGAATGTTTAAGCTATGGTTTTAGGTTTCAATGTTTCATGCAACATGTAATGATTTGGTCAAATATTGTGAATGGGTTTTTGTGCTTTTAGGTAATCAATTAGTAGTAAGTGGTTAAGGAATAAAAGCCATGTTAAAACCAATAACGAAAGTTTACTCGCTCCAAACAATAACCCTTTTTTAATTTTAAAATGTACCCTATTGAGAGTTGTATGTTTTCGTTATAATTAAAATCTAATAAAATTTAGGCGCTTTTACATTTCTTAGAAGAAAAAACAAAAGATATATATGCGAGTTTATAATTACAAAAGTTATGCTCATCCCTTCCATTTAAGTTGTTTTCTAGGTAATGGATAGTGTTTTAGCTGGTGTTGGATAAAAAGACTAACAAGCTTTTAAAGTTAGCGTGGAATATTAACCCAAGATAATTACACATGTGACTTCAAACATTACATTGTATTAATTAACGAATGAACAAGTAAAATGTACAAACTATCACCCCCTCATCGATATTTATAGAGATGTGGAGGTATAATTCTTATGGAATTAGAATTTCATATGACGGTTACATGTTTGGCTTGCAAACTAAGCAACTAGTTTTTTAATCTAAGTACAATTATAAACTCTATTTAAACTAAATAAAATTATACCTTTTATTATTGTTTAAGTCACGTTTAACACTTCTAAGGATTACGACTAGCATATAACGATTTCCACTTAGGGGTAATACTTAAGCATTAACGATACTCAACATTTTCATTTAATGTTAGATCCTCGAACCAAGTACTGCCTTTTCAACCAGCCCTTGCACTTTAGTAAATTCCTGAGTTTAGCTTCTTTAGACCTTTTTTTCTTCCTTCCAGCAGCATTATCCTCGACACCGTCTTGACCAGGTACTCCGATTACCATAATGTCTGCCCCAGCTGCTTTGCACCAAGGTGTAGCTGCTCATTTACCAAGCAGTCCGTGTTTATCTTTCCCTCAAGTTGTTTAACCTCCAACTTTCATTGAGTCACCACAATATCATCGTTACTATCCTGAATAACATCAACTTCATGATTTTTCTGAGCTCTTTGCAGTTCCACCTCAAACCAAACACAATGAATGTGTACTATATGGACTCATGTTTTAACACTAGGACCAGGTTGCTTGAACCCAACTTATTTTGAACCTCTATGCTTGTGTTTACTATTCCAAATGAGCTTTTTGATGTTTAACCTAGTATTCATACTATTTATTCTTCTTTAACCTTGCTATAACCCTTGTCGGGATGCTTTTTAACCAACTTCACCAACAAGTCTCACAAGTCGTATGCTAAACCCGCTTTCTTATAACAATTGATCTACTTACCTTTAAAAAACCCTAAAGATTTGATCTTTCCACCTTAAGTATACAACCTTGACTTACCTTGTACTCCTAGTAATTAATTTTCTTGAATTCGAAGACTTAGTTAAACCTTAGTTGTCTTCCAAGAAACACCAAGACTTGAATTTTAAGAAACCCGCAGACACCTTTAAACTTCAATAGTTCAAGATTCTATAAAATCCACTAAACCATAAATCTTGTTTACCCTCCAAGTTGATCACCTATAGAGCTTCAAAACAACACCTTGAAGCTTAATGATTTGACCTTCTACAAGCCTTTTTTAAGCTTGAGCGTTGTCGAATTAAACCTTTGCAATACTAACCTTAATAAACCCCAAGACTCTTGCAAAAATCTTGACAATCTTAAGCCTTCAAATCCTTGATCGAAATCTACTTTAAATAGAAACTGAAGATGTTGGACCAACAACTTCAACCACATGTATTTCTCTCTACAGAGCTCCAATTGAAGATCTCTCGTGTGGGATTGTAGATCCATGTGTCTTCGACTTGCGATTCAAATTTCATAAAGATCTAACGATTAACAAACCCATGGTGTCAAATCTCCCACTGTTGTGTGGAAATTGACGAATCAGAAAAGAGAAGATACTACTTGTTTGGGATTGTACACCTTTGAGTCGATCTAGCTTTAAGAAACCAATGTCAACCTGGATCTGATACCACTTGTTAGATAAAAGATCAACCTTGAAAGATAGCGCGGAATATTGACTCAAAGTAACTACACACGTGACCAAAACCTTACATTGTATTAATTAACGCATGGGCAAGAAGGAAGTACAAACTGTTAGTCGGTATTTTTATAGTGGGCTCAAGCCCGAGTTCTAGAATAGTCTTTGTATACATATATATTGTAGTAACCACACAAATCACTTACACAGTCATATTTGGTTACTTGGATTAAACAAGAAAATAAGATGAATGATAAGAAGAATTTTAGAGAGAGAAAATAGAGAGAGAAAGTAAGGAGAAAAATAAGAAGTGGTTGATTTACTTGCAAAGTTACAAATGAGACCAACACCCTCTCCATCCTTGGAGAGGGGTATTTATACTTAAACATAAAGGCTTACTTGCCTTATGTATTTCTACGGGCCAGACTTGGGATTACTTGGGCTTTCGCCCGATACACGTGACTGGTTAGCTTACATATAAGAGTCGTTTACCCGTTCTAGCCTATTCCAACGTTACATAATTAAATGACCGAGACATAATATTCTTAATGAACAAACTTCCATGTTTGACTCAATATTTGAGGCTAACAATCTCCCTCGAAGCGAGTTCATTGTGACACTCCTTCGTGAGATCAATGAGATTGCTTTTGTCGTTAAGCTCTTGTGATCTTTATCTCTGTCTACGTTGTAGGCTTGTTCCTTCATGATTTGCGATCTTTGATCTTGAGCCTTTGACATTGTCTTTAGACTTCGTCTTAATGTACGAGATCTTTAAATCTTTATCCTTCCGTCTTGATTGTCTTTGCCGCCTTGCGATCTTGTGTCTTAACCAACATGCTCATACTTTGCTTCTATTGAAAGGGCTTGATAACAAATATCCTTGATAGGACTTGTATATCTTGAAGGAAGATCTTGTAATATCAGAGTTTGTACGGATGTCTTTATATTTAATTATTGTGCTTTCCATGATTCTTGAATCTTGATGCTTATAGTATGTCTTTGTAGTTTGAGCATGAGCATGTGGTAGTGAATCCGACTCTAGCTGGAATGAGGCATCACCATCTCCATCTTTATATGAATCCTGAAATAAAACAGTTAGTAATAAAGCGGGTGGACGAATATAGCTTTGTCATTCGTCCGAATTTGGTTAGATTACCTCCGGTTTGTAGGACCGTTTTACGTATATATATTGTATCCTGTGATCAGGTAGATTCATAGAATTTCTGCAGGGTTTACAGCTAAAAGTGTTGATCCTCTAACGCAGATCCGCAATTAGATTACACCTACTTGCTAGTTATCAAATACCAGACGTCTCAAAGCCAGAACATCACTGATATAAGTGAATCAGTTAGTTACTATTCTTTCTGATTAAGTCGTCAATTCTTTTACTGGACAGTTTGATTCACATTGATCGCACATAGTTTCTTCACAAGTTAACACAGGTTGATTCATATAGAATCTCGCAAGTCACCCTTGTAGAGCTTGTTTGATGCTGGCTCAAGCAAGATTGCCATTCTTCTTGTGAATACATAAGTATCCACTCGGATGTTCTGGCACAATCTCAATGGATAATGCGTAGGGACTCTTGTTAAAGCTTGTGAATCTATTGGTGGTTCAACATGTGTTAGTAATGGTATATGTCATAATGTGATTTTATTATATTGTCTCTTGGCTCTTGACACGTTTAGTGCTATTTTGGTTTTAGTAGTCGGAGGTGGAGAGACTGCCAACTATTCAAATCATTACTAACATCGGAGTGAGGAAGTCATTAGAAGTCGTGTGTATCTCGTGACAAATGGACACGTTTCTGTTGAGAGAAACGTCGAATGGTTTGGAAGGTTTTGATGGCATTGCATCATGGGTCCATGATGTCAGCTCTTCATATCAGGAATTTTCTGTGTGAAAACCAATTGAGTATGTATTGACCGTTTCTGCTAAGGTGTTAAGGAGGCTTCTTTTTTTTTAACCCTTTATCCATACATTTCTTTTTCATTCTTCAACCCCTTCAATGCTTACCAAGACGTCATTACTAACACCTTGTTGTGATTGTTCCAGTGTTAGCTCAATCTTAGTCGGCATTATTCCCTTATACTCATTCATCTCCAATCATACATAAGGGCTACTATTTCTAATAATGGATTGTCCTTGGGTAGATCCCTCCGGTTCTGGTTGGATTATAGACTAATTTCCTAACTAACCAACTTATGAATTCAGAATAGTTGTGAAATAAGATGTTGTAGTATGAAGATAGTATCCATAAAACCTTTTCCGAAGAGTATCAAGCACTTTGTGTAGATAAAAGATGCTTTATTATTTTCAAGATCACATTTTAAATACATTTCTCCCCTTATTTTAAATACTAATTCACTTAGTTTTTAAAATACTTTGTGATTTAAAATTTGTCATGAAAATTTCATGAGGAAAACTGTTACTTAGCATGAATTACATGGAACATAAACTTGCTCCCCCTCGATTTTGTTTGACACCAAAAACAATGATACCAAGTTGTAAAATGAATATAAAATTGAGGGTTAGCATTGTTGAGCACATAATTTTGAAAGATTATGAATTGTCATTGAAGAATTCTTGAAAAATTGTGCTCAACCACTTAATTATCTTATAACAATCAATCTATTTAATAGTCATTATTATTTCTTAGATGTTATTAAGACCTTTTATAATGTGTTGAATATTAAGAATTGTCATATTTTGTTGTATCCAACAATCATTTAAAACATGTTTTTCGAATAAACTCCCCCCTCAAGCATTGGACTAATTTATAAATGACACCAAAGGTTGAATAATTGTTTATAAAACAATATGAGGGAAGGAGTGTTGAACACACAATTTTGAAAGATTTTGAATCGTCAGTGAGAAATTCTTGAAAAATTGTGTAATGTCTGGTAAGAACAGCTCAAGACCGAGAAAAGTTGAATTTCTCGTTGTTAGGATAAGTTATCTTTATAGATAAACTTTCCTTTATTTGAAGTCCGGGTTACGTACTGATATTTGCACATAAGCCATCAAGAAAAATTAGAAATGACATGTTTTGAAAGCATTTGAAACTCCTGTTCGAACTTCATTTACACGCCCGTGTCGATATTAATCAACATTTCTAGGTACGTAAATGTTATCGATTCCAAGAGACATGTCGAGAAGAATATTTTTGTGAAACATTTTCTGATTTTTTGATTTTGTATTTTCTTTTTGAAATTTTATATTTTTGTATTTTTTATATGTTTTATAAAAAATATTTACATGTTGACCTCAAAATTGTTATGTGATGGTGGAATAGTAATTCCAACTCTTGTCGTGATGTAGCTGTCTTGTCTGCTTGAGGAACAACTTTTGGAACCAGCTTTGAACTTGACGATTCATTGTTGTGGTCGTGAATTCCGAGTTCTGAACTGTTATGAGCAGAAGTCATTACTTGTCCATCAAATGAAAATTCCTTGAAGCCCTGGTTTCTGAGACATCAGGCTTTTCAGCAGCCAAACTCGGAGTCCTTCCTTATTAGGATTTAAAGATGTATCTGCATGTGTACCTGCACTGATATCAAGAGTTTGTTTACATTCATATTGGTTAGTGATATCGTCATTTGAACCATTTGTGGGTTCACTGTCAACCTTGGTTGTGCTAGATGTGAATATCTTTCTAGTAGGAATCCACCTAAGACCAACTGTCTTGAAAATTTTATCCGTCGGTTTCCACCTAAGACAAGATCTAGGAGTCATTGTTTTTTCATGCACAACGAAAGTCTTTTTGATTGAAAACCTATGTCCTTTTGGGATTTGTCTTTCTGGCTTCTTTGCAAAACTTGTTTGCTCTACGGGTTTGTTTCTGTTAGTTGTCTTATTGGATGGAACCTTAGCACGCAAGTTAACTTCATTTAGAAATTTTGTTACACAAGAATCATGATTTGCATTAAAGACACATTTCTGACATGTCGAGCAGACAAAATGTTTGGTGTCAGAAAAATTTCTAGAATTCCTAGAGTGTTCTGCTATGGGCACAGTCTTTGTCGTTACAAAACTATTCTTGGATGCAGGCCAATTCCTAGATGTTTGAGTATTGTTCCTAGGTTTTGGTTTGCTACCATTAGTTGTGCTTTGTGATTTAGCAGAAGGCATCACACTAGGTCTTGAATTCCTACCGCGTTCTTGTGTCTTTTTCTTAGCTTCCTCTAGATAGTGATTATGAACCATGTCATTTGAACTAAATCTTGGCATGTTCTTTGAACTATTCCTAGAGTCGCTAGATGCAATCACGTGATGAGGTTTTACAACAGCAGATTCTCTTTCCTTAGGCAAATAATGTGTAGTGACTGGTTTTGACAAATCGCTATTGACATCAACTTGGGAGGCAAACCGTGGTTTTGAAATTCTAGGTCGTTCAGACTTAAACGCATTCGGTTGTCTAACAACTGATTGGTTTCTATGTGGTTGTAAAACCGGTTTCCCTAAGATTGATGATTTTGCAAACTTAGTATTCACACTATTTCCTGTTAATTTTCTTAACTCATTTTTTAATGCTGCAATTGCAAATCCTTTTTCCTGAAGTTGAGCTTTGAACTCAGCATTTTGAGCAATCAAAGAAGTTGTGTGTTCTATAGTCTTAGCTCTCGTTATCTTGATAGAATCAGACAGTTCTTTGTAATGCCTTTTCAAAGTCTCATTTTCCTTAAGTAATTTAGCCATTTTATGTTCCAATTCGATGTTTATTGTTTCAATTACATCTATGTCATGTTTAATCTTGGCTTCTTTACTTTTTACTTTCGAAAATTGACCAAGTTGCCCTTCTTTTAAAGCTTGATTTTGATATTTAAGTTCAAGATTAACACAATGTGCTTCCATTCTTAAAAAATCTTTTTGAAATTGGGCAACGGTCTTTTTAAGACAAATATTTTCAGATTCGAGAGATTGATATGAGTGTTCAGTTATTTGGTTATCAGTTAATTTAGCAGGCAAAGGACATGTGTCATGACATTGTTCAACATTCTGGTCAACCTCTCCTTTATTATTGAATTCAGGTTGCTCAGTATGTTGTTGTCCTATAGCAAATACATTGATTTCAGCAGTCGTTTGTACCTCAGTCATTGGCTCTTCATCATATATGGGTCTGATATCCACATCATCAGCATGTGCATCATTCCCTGATCTGCTGCTTGTATCATGCTCATTTGATTCTGTCCCACTGCTTTTTGTGTTAACCAAACTAGCATCCAATGCTTTTACCGTATCAACCTTTCCCTCAGTTGTCTGAAGCTGTCTTTCATTCACCCGTGTGTCATACTCTCTTTTATGCAGTGCTCTTTTATCAATCGACTTCTTAACAGATTCCAGGTATTGCATCAGTGTATCACGGAATTCTAGAATCTCGAGTTGAGTGTATTGTAGAAAATAGTTGTGTGTCATTACAACATATTCATCATCCATATATCTCCGTGACTTGATGAACATCTGAAACTGTATCTCGAGTACTTTAAAAGAAGCCATGGATCTAATCTCTTAAAATTCTTCTTTGTCAAGTTGTTTTTCTAATTGATCCACGTTTAGGAACATTGTGCCTATAAAAGTTTCAACCTCTTGACCAAAGAGTGTAGCAAATGCACGTTTGAATCCAAACTCGGTTCGAGTTGCATTTAAGTTGTTGTTTGAAAGAAGCTTGAGGTGTGAATGAAGTTGTCGAAAAGATACCATGCAACTCTTTTTTGCTGTGTCTTGGATCTGTTACATTTGCTGTTTTTCCATATTCGAACGAGAAGATAAAGTATCTTTCGTTTCCATTTGATTAAAAATTGAAGTGAAAATGATTGTGTTATGATAATTGATTAGTGATTGTATGTTAAAAGTGATGATTATTTGTTAGATTAGGTGATATGTTGTTTAATTATGATTTGGTTTGGTTGAGATGAGTTAACGTAATGAAGATAGTATTACATAGGCAAAAACGCAGTGAAAAGTCTTAGACATAACGCAGTGAGGAGTCTTAGACAAAACGCAGTGAACAAGAAAATTTTGCTAGAGTTTCTTTCTACCAAAACACAATGAAGGTCTTCAAAAGTAGACAAAACGCAGTAGACAAATCGCAGTCTAAAGAGGCAAATCTCAATAGACAAAACACAGTGCTTAGACAAATCTCAATAGACAAAACGTAGTGCTTAGACAAATCTCAATAGACAAAATGCAGTGCTTAGACAAATCTCAATAGACAAAACGCAGTGCTTAGACAAATCTCAATAGACAAAACACAGTGCTTAGACAAATCTCAATAGGCAAATCTCAATAGATAAAACGCAGTGCTTAGACAAATCTCAATAGGCAAATCTCAATAGACAAAACGCAGCGACCAAAACGCAGAGACAAAACGCAGTAGTCAAAACGCAGTCCCTAATAAGACAAAACGCAGTACTTTTGTCCTTCACAAAACGACAAAATGCAGTGTCCTTTTTCTGACAAAACGCAGGAGACAAAACGCAATGAAGAAATTTTCCAGAGAGACAAAACGCAATGATGAAAAATACGACTTTTTCCACCTAAAAACACCTAAAAATCACCCTTTTAAACGTTTTTGCTTGGTTTCTTTTGCACAACTTGATCCTAGAAGGCTATAAAAAGAATAAAAACACCAACTTTAATACCACAATCATGAGAATCAAAGAGTGTCAAGAATGAGACCATAAACCTTTAAAAACCAAACTTTTGATCTAATCTAACCAAAAAAATGCACACACAATCTAGCTAATCATCCCATGTGCTCTGATGCCAAATGTAGATAACCCATAACACTTTCACTTCTTCATGGATACAAGAAAATAAGATGAGAAATATGGAAGAATTTTAGAGAGAGAAACTAGAGAGATAAAGTAAGGAGAAAAATAAGAAGTGGTTGATTTACTTGCAAAGTTACAAATGAGACCAACACCCTCTCCATCCTTGGAGAGGGGTATTTATACTTAAACATAAAGGCTTACTTGCCTTATGTAATTCTACGGGCCGGGCTTGGGATTACTTGGGCTTTCGCCCGATACACGTGACCGGTTAGCTTACATATAAGAGCTCGTTTACCCATTCTAGCCCATTCCAACATTACATAATTAAATGACCGAGACGTAATATTCTTAATGAACGAACTTCCATGTTCGACTCAATATTTGAGGCTAACATATATGTACTGATCCTTGATGCTTAATGACATACACAATATATGTTAGTCGGTATTTTTGTATTGGGCTCAAGCCCGAGTTCTAGAATAGTCTTTGTATACCTATATTTGTACCGATCCTTGATGTTTAATGACATACACAATATTCCCTTCTTACAAGTATTTTTGTATTGGGCTCAAGCCCGAGTTCTAGAATAGTCTTTGTATACCTATATATATACCGATCCTTAATGCTTAATGACATACACAATATTCCCTTCTTACATGGTATTAGTCTAAAACCTATTCATAAACCATACCACAAACATCGATCCTCTAAAAACCCTAACCTACTATCGTTCGTTCTTCAAAACTGTTCTTCAATTTTTAGTTGACCGCTGGTTTTATTAATAACCAGTCGACGTGATTCACAGGTCTACGACGATCGTTGGTTTGTTTGATAACCAGTCTTTATGTTTACAAGGTTTTTTCTATCGTTGGTTTGCTTTGATAACTAGCCGGCTTTGTTCCAGCTTCTTCGTGGATTGTTATTTGCTTGTCTGATATTCATGCTCCATATTAAATATTGATATTTGTTGATATTGGCTTTATTCCTTGCTGAGTGTTACGTCCCTAGTTATTATTACCAGTTGCTTTCTTTATTATTAATATACATAAACTAACCCTAAACCCTTATTGTTTACGTTACACCATCTTAGCCCTAACCCACTTTTGTTTGTTACCAATAACTCTCCAAAACCCTACGCCTACCATATCATCATGACACTCACTGCTAATCCACAAGAGCTTTTTGCGCTAATCCAAACTCAAGAACAAATTATGCTCTAATTCAAACTCACCAAACACTTTTGGCAAAACTTGGGTATCCTTCCAGATCACTCATCCGGGTCAGTCGGGTAATTTAGGGCAGTTGGGATCCAATAGTCCTGTGAGCCATGGGACTTTTTTTTGCCAAATATGTTTAATGCAATGACGCTTCAGGATCCTACTTCGGGTAATTAAAATATGGATACAGTGTGAGCTCTCACCTTAATGATTCTATTTATAGTTTTAGTGATGTTCTTAATATGTGCATTTATCCATCTGTCTTGGTTGGTGATGGTTATTCCATACCCGTTACCAACTCTGGCCATAGTATTTTGCCTACACCTTATCGACCTCTTCATTTAATAACGTTCTTATTACTCCTAATATTGTCAAGAATTTTATTTCTGCCTGTTAGTTTGTTCGTGATAATAATTATACTGTTGAATTTGATGTTTTGGTTTTTCTATTAAGGATTTCATGACCCGTCAGGTTCTTTTTCATTGTGATAGCATGGGCGATCTTTATCCGGTCACAAAACCTTCTAGTATCCCTCATTCTTTTCTCACCAGTCAGTATACGTGGCACCAACGCCTTAGAAATCCAAGAAGTAAAGTGTTACGTTGTATTCTTTCTAGTAACTCCATTTCGTGTACTAAAGAGAAACCTCTCGTTCTTTTCCATGCTTGTCAGCTTGTCAAACACGTGAGGCTTCCGTTTTTTAGTTCTAATACGTTGGTCAAGTCTTGTTTTGACGTTGTTCACTCGGATTTGTGGACTTCCCCAATTACGAGTCTCTCTGGTTTTAAATATTATGTTTTGTTCTTGGATCATTATTCACAATATGTTTGGGTTTATCCATTGGTTAATATATCAGATGTCTTGTCTAAATTTGTGTTGTTTTGTAACTTTGTTAACACTCAATTTAAGTGTGAAATAAAGTCATTGCAGTGTGATCATGGTGGTGAATTTGACAACCATGCTTTTCATAAGTTATTTGCCTCAAATAGTATTCAGTTTCGTTTCACTTGTCCAAAAACCTCCTAACAAAACGGTAAGTCTGAACGGATGATACGAACCATAAACAATCTCATTCGCACCTTACTTTTTCAAGCTCATCTTCCTCCTAATTTTTGGGTTGAAGAAATAAATATGGCCATACACTTGTTAAATATTTTACCCTCGGGTGCTATTTAATAATGACATCCCCCATACCCGTTTGTTTAAAACCAACCCGGATTATAGCCTATTCGTACTTTTAAGTGTTTATGTTACCCACACTTGGATACCACTCATAAACTCCAACCACGTGCTACACCATCTATTTTTTTGACATACCTTTAACCATCGTGGGTATAGTTGTCTTGACTTGAATACAAATAAAAGTATCATTTCTTATCTCAGCGCAAATATGCTGCTGGGATTCTCGAGAGGGCTCATATGGTTGACTCCTGTTGATACTGACTCTGATCCGACATAATATCGGAGCTTGCGGGTTCTCTACAATATCTTACTTTTACTCGCCCATATATTTCTTATGCAGTGCAGCATGTTTGTCTATATATGCATGGTCCTCGGGAGCCTCATTTCTTGACCCTTAAACGGATTTTTTAGTATGTTCGTGGTACTATAGATCATGGGTTACAGTTATTTTTATCTTCTACTACATCTTTGGTTGCTTATTCGGATTCGGATTGGGCTGGTTGCCATACTACTCGGCGATCGACTTCATGTTATTGCGTATTTCTTGGCAACAACCTACTCTCTTGGTCCTCTAAGCGTCAGCCGACTTTTTCTCGTTCTAGTGCTGAGGCAGAATATCGTGGTATTGCCAATGCTGTTGCTGAGACTGTTGGTTGAGGAATCTACTACGTAAGTTGCATACACCTTTGTCTTCCGTTACGCTCGTTTACTATGATAATGTCAATGTTGTTTATTTGTCTACTAATCCAGTTCAGCATCAACTTACGAAGCATATAGAGATAGATATTCACTTTGTTTAAGATTTGGTTGCTGCTGGTCAGGTTCGACTTCTACATGTTCCAACACGTTATCAGTATGCGGATATTTTCACTAAAGGCTTGCCTTCGACTTTGTTTGAAGAATTTCGTATCAGTTTAAACGTTTGGTGTCCTCCCGCTCAAACTGCGGGGGAGTGTTAGTCGGTATTTTTGTATTGAGCCAAAGCCCGAGTTATAGAATAGTCTTTGTATACCTATATATGTACCGATCCTTGATGCTTAATGACATACACAATATTCTTTTCTTACATAAACTAGCATCTCCCTCATCTCTATATAGAGATGAGAGGTACAATCCCTATGGAATTAGAATTCCATATGACATTTACATGTTTGTCTTGCAAGCTAAGCAACTAAATACAATTAAACCCTTTATTATTGTCTAAGTCACATTAAACCTTTTTAAGAATTACTACTAACATATAAGAGCTGAGTGATCACTTTTTTCTTTTAATTCTCTCTTGCAGACGATGCCAACGTTTCAATATAACAAGAATTTGAAACAACCATAATTATAACTCATAAGCTATAAGATTATATAACAAAAAATGTTTGAAGTTATTGTTCATAAAATGTCTCAAAATTTCTGAAATTTTTGAGTGCCCTGAGCGAAATTAAATAATACGACCTTTCGAGAAGAATTTTTATATGTAAAATGACATTGTTTATAAGATATAATGAAAATTAGTTATCTAAACATTTAACATATTATTAAGGTGACAAATTTGAGGGCCCTTAAAATTTTGAGGCCCTATGCGGTCGCCCACCCTGCACACCCTCAAAGACGGTCTTATTAAGGACAAACGCTGATCAAACCCATGAATTCTTATTATGAGTTATAATTGATATTTCTTAAAAAAAAAGTTATAATTGATAGGTTTGAGAGATCATTTAGGACTAAAAGTTTACTAAAGTTAGAATTTTGTACTTCCATAAGAATCTTTTTACAGTCGAATTTTCACATTTGTTATGTCCTATCAAAAAAAAAGGAAACCATGGTATAAATGGTTTTTTGTAGGACGAACAATCATACTAATCATATAAACTTAGCCTACAAGTAATTGGACAACCTTTAAACCTCCAAGTCTTCAACAACAAAAATGCTAGTACTTATCGTGCTGAATTATTATACATGGTTGCCTTTGCGTGTTATTCGCGGCACATTGCAAATCTTCGAACAATTTTAAGGAATCCATACAATTACAAAAGGAAAAGAACAAAGTGCTTTTAACAATAATAACAATCTCAACCACAAAATCATTTTGATCAAGAACTTGTATATGTACATTTACAAAAACTACTGATAAGATGTGTATGAACAATTGAACGCATAAAAAGAAATGTTATGAATTTCTACTAATTGTTGTACTACATATGTGTCAATCATCTATGAAACTATAAAAAGTGATCACTTGTTAAAGAATTCACCCATTGTTAGAGATATGATATGATAGTTTTTTCAAAGATTAAAGAACATGTGAGATGTTTAGTAAACAAACCAAGTCGGATAGAATGTATTTTGGTTGATATTAGAAAAGAAATAATAAAATTATGAGATAGTGGAAGTCGCTTTGAGAGGGACAGAAATTTTGATGAGTGGGAGCAGGCGTGAGAAAGAAAAAGCTGCCTGCCGGTATGTGATGATCAAACCCACCAAACATACACATATTTACACCTAAACATACACTTAAAAAACACACACCCCATCTCCTACAACCGGACAATACCATTATTTCTCATTTCTTTGCCTCCTCAAACCTCTCCAAACTCTCCTTTTAAAGTTTTAAAAGCATTTCCCACTTTAATCTACTCCTTTTCCTATGCATCTCCCACACTTCTCACTATACTCTTTATTTGTACCACCTCAACCAATGACGCAAATTCAAGCACACCAAAGCTAGTTTATCACTTACGACAAAAAGAAAGTTTTGATTTTATTCTATGCCTTCTCTAACCTACAAAGATGAGCTTTATAGAAGCGTTTATATATTGGCGTGTCGTTTAGTTTGTCACATTTCAAAATCACGCGTGATCAGTATTAATACTGCAAAAATTATACGCGTTGCAAAATGTTGATAACCGACAATACTAGTATCACATTAGCTTACGTGATTCTAAGTATAAATGATGGTTATTAAAGATATAAATTTGGTTCAATTTTGGCCTAAAACATGATGTAGATTATTAAAAGCATGACAAACGACTTTGTTTACCATGCTACCGCAGTGTTTAATAAAAGTATCTATCAGCTCATTAATCTGCAATGCATCAACAAATAATACAATGCAATCGTTAATTAAGTAGTTTATCTTAGATATCAACATATACATTCGAAATAGATATCATGTTACATGTATTTGTCGTCTTCTAGTACCAAACTACACAAACATACTATATTCCTTATTTCTCCCCATAAAGAATGTTAATATATCAATGTTTTGTATGTCCAATGTATAGGGGCATGGGAATAGAATGGGCATGCCTCTTTTCCACTTTAATACCCAATCATCATATGCTGCTACATAGTTTATATACAGTGAAATTTTTCGCAGTAACCGTTTGGGAAATGTGTTATCTAGGAATAACCCTGACAATTTTTTTTTCCAAGTCTGGTGAGGTATAAATTTAGGGTTTAGGGTATACCATGTTTTGTTTATTGAAATTCAAGATCTCGGGCATTTTTGCGTACGTATTTGGATACTCAAATGTTTTATTTAAAATTTGTTTATTTGGTTATCTGTGTAGTCTTTGATGAACTTTACTTAATGAATCAAAATTTACTAAAATTAGTTTTAATATGCATAAGTACGATGGTGCAAAGTGTGTAAGTTGGTCATTTTGTTAAAAAAAATTGAAAAAATTTTAAACCTATATTTTTGCAATTATAAAAGTTGGAATTGAAAGCATAAAAGTTAACGGTAGTCATTAAAAAGCATTAAAACATAAGAATCACCAGATCTTTAGTAGAGTACATGGCCAACCTGTTTTAGACGATATGAAAAACATAAAAAACATAACACACAACGGATATACTAGTTAGCAAACTGGGGTTAAGCAATAATGCTTTTACATGTCTCTGTAGTTCGCCATCAATTGACGTTTTTCTTCCATGCTCCTTAGCAACTCATCCCTGACGCTTTTCAAGTATACACATTTTTTTTCATGTCCGCCCAGTAAATGCATCCTCCTAGGCGTACTATGCCATAGTCGACAGTGGTAGATGATGTGCAAAACATCAGATTGTTATTTTCACCCTACGATCCCGTAAAATCTATCAGCAAAGCGATGCATCAAGGCTAAAATTTGTTCCTCCCAACATAGCTTCTTCTTCAATTGCTTCTTGTAGTTTCATAAGGACTGTTACCTAACGTTTTCTGGGTTTTAGCCATGGTAGAAATGAAAAAGCTAAAATTAATACAGTTGTGTGAAGGATAAAAATATTTGTGAGTAAGAGTGCTAAAATAAATTTGTCTATGTTTAGCAATTACTTGACAGCAATACTTTAGTAATCGCGTTTAATTTGAAGTGTTAGACATCATTTTTCATTGAGTTGTCTTATATGTTATAGTGAAAAAATTTGTGTTGTCAAATCATGTTGTAAATCACGTGAAATGTGCAGTGATAGACAGCATGTTGATTGAGTACTTTTTTTTGATGCTTATGATAATAAGTGTTTTGTTAAATTTTTTTTTTTTTGAAATTTTTCTTATAATTTATTGAAAAACATATAACTCATAGCAATTTAAACCATATAAATTCTATTGATTGGCAACTTATTTTAACACACCTGGAAACAAAACAAACGCACAAACAAACAGGAACACACAATGGTTGGCCTTGTGGTTTTTAGCACAAATTTTATAATCTTTATTGCCACTGTAATTTGTTAACGAAGTTTGCTTTGCAGAAATGCTCCTCACTAATTGTTGTCTTGTCGTAGGAATGATTGTTTGTGTACGGAATATCTGCTTCAGTGTCATTAGTAAAGCATGTAATCCGTTATGGTATTACGGCTTGCTGTAGGCATAGTTTGCAAACTTGTTATTTTTAACGACACGGATAATGCATTTCCTATGTATACGTTTGTTTTGAAGGTTGCACAACTATTGATGTGCTAGTGTTTCCTCAGCTTGTATCTTCCCCTTTGTAGTTTTAAAACCAATTGGCTTGAGTGCCTATTTTTTCTCCATAAGCCATGTAGTATGTTAGTGGAGAGAAGAATTCTTCTCATGTTTTCTCTTACTCTACAGTGTGTGTATGAGAGACAAGTTTCTATTGTAGATGATAGCATAGTTGATATAGGGGAAATAGAATGTGAATTCTGTGTGTAGGGTGACTGAAATAGTCAAAAAACACTGACATATATCGTACATTTATAAGTGATAATTGACAATTTCATTGTGAGTATTTATCAACTTGTCATATACTTGTTTTAATTAAAGAAAGAGAGAACAAAAAAGTTGTTAAATTGAAAAGAAATTGTTAATACATATTGAGTTACATGAATATTAGTACAAATGATTCTTCAATTGTTGTTGTTGAACTTGTTTTAATTTTTCCGTTTCTGCATTTGATGTAGATAGCTTAGTGATTCTTCTTTTTCTTTTTTTTGTTCTTCTGAAATGATACCTCCGAATGATTCTTCCTTTGATCTATTGTTGTGAATCAACATAGAGCTTAGATCTATATTCGGACATGATACCTTGGTTTCCTCGTATTCAAAGTGTTCTTGTTCCGCCCATTCAACCATTTGGTCGGAAGTGTAATCATTTTGTGTTTCCTGCCTTATAATGCCTTCATTTTCACTTGAATAGTCAGTTATGACATGGTTCATCATTTCTGCCAAGCTAGCATTTGGGAAAATGTATTTGTGTATAACAAAATTGACACCAATATGGTCAATGTAGATTTCCAATTTGTACTGCGCTGAACATATATCAAACATGACATGCATATCATAGTTGTTTCTAAGCTTAACAGTTATTGAAAATCCATTGTGTGGTATTTTATAATAAAGAGCATGAATGTTTGTACCTACAATATTTAACAAATATTGTTTCAGATCTGCTAGTTTCATTCTTGGAATGTTGATGTTGAATGTTCCACCGTTGAGTAATCAGTGTATTCGTTTCACCGAGCACCAACTGACACTATTATGAACCATAAAATTATAAAAAGGTTTGCGTGTAGGGTGTATGAGGTTTTGTTTTGTTAATAAAACCTAGTTCACCCCATAAGCCATAGTAATCGAACTTTTTATTCTTTCTTTTCTGCATTTGATGTAGATATTTTAGTGATTCTTCTAGTTTTATTTTAGTTTCTACAGAAATGACACCTGTTAATGATTTTTCGAATAGAACACTATCGTTTGAATCAAACACCATGACTTTAATCTTATGAGCGTATGAGCAACAAAATCTGTAGCTTCCAGCAACTTTTGCATTGTCATACCATAACATTAGTATTCTTAATTTTTTTTCATTACCTGATAATGCGTTTAGTTTGGTAAGGCAACATGTAGTAAAGGAGTATTGGATTTGTCTTGGTATTTTCCATTTTAGATAGCTAACCATATCTTCAAAACCCATTTGAAGAACGTGAATATTCAGTAAAAAAACCATGTTGGTAGGTTAGGGGGGTTCAAGTTTAAATTTCGTTGTGGTTTACATCGAAACTCGAAGTATGTAATTTGATGAAGTCGACATCTTTGGAATGTAAGAAATGTTAATTGAAATGAATTTGTTGAAAGTATGGAGTTGTATACTGGTATATATATAATAATTGCGAATGGTAAAGTTGAACCCATCATATTGTTTATTAAATATATCATTTTTTTATTGTTACACACTAGAACAAGGACATTACATGCTACAAACAATTATTAAAAATTGTTTCTTAGTAACTAGTCAAATAACTTTTTTGCACAAGAGGGTTTTCCCTAATTCTCCCTTTTGTTTGTCTCATCACGGAATAGCTCTGCAACGACGAGTGGGGAGAGCTCCACCCGAGACACGTAAGCTATGTAGGCGGTTATGATGAGCATACATGAGTATCGTTTTTGTCCCGCTCTTGTATAGCATCTTCAAATGGTACAAGACATGAATCAAGACTACAATTATGTTTCTTTATATAAAGAAACATTGAGGAGTTTTTATCGTAACCCACATAGTTGGTTAAAATTAATTTAACTTGATTTGCTGAGAAGGTGTCGATATCTACCAGATCTATGGTAGCAATCATCTCATCAACAAATTATATGGGTTGTACTTAGTGAACCGTCATAATGGTTTAATAAAAAATTTTTTTGTGTTGGGCAAAAGATCACATGATGATGATTAGAGATTATGATTGGATGATGATCTCAAAGAAGCTCAAAGATCACATACAAGTCAAGCTAAAGCCTAAAAGTCTAAAGTTCACTACTTCAGATTCACAAGATACAGATCAATGAAATCAAACGTCTACGAGCTATACATAAGATCAATCTGAAGATTGAAGAGCTTAAGTTTAGTATTTTCAGGGGTGACCTCCCTTAGGGGGAGATTGTTAGATATTAGAAAAAGACTCGGTCACCCCGTGTATTTTACTGTTCATTATAGCTCGTAGTTTAATAGTTAAACGTACGACTTTCGGTATTGAACCGTGTACTAATACCCGGTGTTTTGTAAGAACTATAAATACCTCTTCCAACTTTGGAAGAGGTAAGCATCTATTCATTTTACACACACTCTTAAGTATGTTTTTATTAGTTTCTCTCTCAACCATTCTCTCTCTAACTTTCTCTCTCTAGATCTCTCTAGATCTATACATGTTTGTGTGAATTCAGGATCCTACATGCAGTGTTTATTGTATGTACATAAACAGTTTAATTGAAATTCAAATATATTACATCATTAAAATCACACATTTAAAATTTACAACAAACCAACAGAAAGCATAATAACATATAATTTTCTAGAACTCAAACGAGTTAAACCAACTATTTGAACAATTCATGTTTATATCATCTAGATGTTGTGCATCATACTGCTGAGAGTTGTATTGTTCATACATTTGAGATGATTATGTGTGATGTCCATTGTATGGTTGAGTGGTGTTTGCGAAATTTTGGTCGTAGGGTTGCGATGGGTATGGTGTTTCATAAGATTGTGATAGGTATGTGGTGTGACCATATTGTTGTGATGTGTAATGGTTAATATTATGGAAAGTGTTGTCATACTGTTGAGTTGGGTTGTTGAAAGATGGTTGGTTGTTTTGTGTAAATTGTTGATCATTGTGTGTACGTATGTTGACAGGCGGTTGAACGACAAAGGGTTGACCGCATTGATCACGTCTGTGTCCTGTTTGTGTGCATCTGGTACAACGTATAATTCTTGGCTCCTCTCCTTGAGATTTTATACGGTTTGTATTTTTAGGACGTCCAGGTTGTGGGTTGTCCATGCGAGGAGGAATAGCTTTTTGAATATTCTCTGGAAATTCCCATTGTTGCATATTTCCAAGGGAATGAATTGACTCAGAATAAGTGCCTTGATATTTTGGTTTTTTAAACCAATCTGCTGCATAATGGACACAATCCGTCAAACCCAAAAACCGTGTTATAGCTATTACGTGACCACACGGAAGCCCTGAAAGTTGCCATTTACGACATCCACAAATGCCTGTTTGTAAGTTGACTTCCCGAATGTACTGACCGTCAGAAACTTCGTATTGATATGCGTTAACACCTTTAACAACCCATGTCGCACTTTTCATCCCTTTTTTGCCACTTTGTTTGCTGCCCAATCAGTTATTTCATACGTCATATTTGCTACAATAGTAGATAAACAAGAATGAATATAGAAGTTGTTATCAACGAAAAAATAGTTGTATATTATGTTTTCAAAGAATAATACCTGCCAGTTGTCGACGTTTATAGTACCATTCTTGCACCATCGCACGGTACGTCTCCGCTAACTTTAACACGGGCTCTTTTCTATATATTACACTACAAGCATTGACAGACTCCACACTATTTGATGTCATATAATTGTAACGAACTAGAGGGCAATGCGCTCGTGACCATCTTTGAGGACCAGCTCTACAAAGCTTTTCATGTGCATCAGGCTGAACAATTTGTAGTGTGTTCATGTTCGTTGCATAGTCTTCTCGTGTATATGCCTTGCATATTTTCCAGAATAAACCTTTTCTTTTTTTGTTTTTCAATCCTAGGTTCATCATAAGATGACGACAACATACAACATGAAAGGCTAAAGGGAATTCTTTTTCTACTGCCAAAGCTATAGCAGCATGCCTATCAGATATGAATAGCAAATTAGGATTATCACCAATGCATTCTTTGAGTACGGACATCCACCATGACCAACATGGACCTGTTTCCCCTTTGCATATACCAAATGCAATCGGCACAATCTGATTGTTTCCATCCATGGCCACAGCTACCAGATTTGTTCCCTTGTATAGACCCTTTAAATGCGCAGCATCGATCATAAGCACGGGGCGTAGATAATTGAGGAACGTACGAATCTGTAATAAAAGATTATAAACATACTTTTATGATGTAATAGAATTATATTATTTAGATTTTGTGAGCAACACTTACCGAAGCACCAATGGCAATGAATAACATCTCGAAAACTCCGTTATCCTCTGTTTTGATACGTGTCTCAACCTCAAACCCAGTTAGGATAATACCCGGTCCTGCGGGTCTTGTTCAGCAAGCCAAGCTGCTTAAAGAAAATGTATTTATTCTTGATCCGGATGGGGCTTTAATGTCGACACAAGAATATATGCAGAAAGTTGTTGAGGATGTGGGTGAGGATGCTGATTTTAACAGTGGGGCGTGGGTTAGCGCCACTAACTATGTGAATGCATTTGGTGGCACTCTAACTAGATGTTTAGGAGACATCGACAACTTTCTTAAAAAGGGAAAACTAGAACAAGTTGTTGCAATCGTCAAGTCTTGTTCTCCGAATGCTCTTGGAGATTTAAATGTGACTCTGAAAGATCTATCGGGTACAGTACCTGGAACAATAAACTACAAAGTCCTTGATGTGGGTAGTTATGGAAAGGATATTACTGTAGGAGTTGCTATGATACTTGCTAATGTCTCAGTTTTTACTCCTAAACCATCAAAGCATTACCTTAACTTTACAAAAAGAAATGTGGTTGAGGTTTTCCGTAAGGATACAGTTCTTGGAAGTGGCAGTGGTTAACCTTAACATTATTATGTAATGTTTTTTATTATTTATGTCATGTTTTTATTATATATGTAATGTTTTTATGACACCTAGCCCTCTTATGAAATAACAAGCAATTAATTATCCCTATAATTGAAATAACAAGCAATTAATTATCCCTATACATTATATATAACTTGTCGGTACATTCATAAGAAATTCAAAGTAATATACAATATTATTTCACTCAAAGTGTTAGGATTTCAACATACAACACATACAAAATTGAAAATTAATCATAACCACATTCTCTAGTATCCTCACACCTACACATATAAAAACTTTCACACATGTCATTTCTAATTCTCTCAAAAAACTGTTGAGTATTACCGCGCACAACTGGCCTTATTTCTGCACACAAAGAAGAGATTAACCAACATGTGATGACTCCACAGTCTGAGAAGTTGTTTGTGAGGGACAGATCTATACCCAAACCATCATTAAGAATACTGAAAATTATGGGGTGGTCTACTTCATTTAAACAACCACGATCTACCAAAAGTATTAACACAGGGTCCAACATTTGAATAGTCCGCCATAACAATTCCTTGTTTTGCTCATTATGCAAATAGTCGAACACGTAAAACAGGAATTCAGTAATGTATAACACCCGAGGCCCAATAATTCCCAGCAAGTCATGTATGGGCATAAACACCTACACAATAAAACCAAATTATAATACTAATCATGCATAAGTTTGTATTAAAAGTTTTATAACGATAACTAAAGAAATAAGTACCATCAACATCATTCCCAGGCTAGATACGGACGCGTGGTACCATCCAATGTACCAATGACGTGTTGTCCGTCGTTATGAAAAATCGGTTATATTACCGGGATGTACACTTATTGTACTCGTATAGGCCATTGTCCACTTGGCATCTGCAGCCCTCCTCCTAATTATTAACTTCATCCACGAGTTTATGTGCTGATTCAAAACATTGTAACAAAATAAATAGATGTTTTTGGCTAAACGGATGTATAAATTACTCCTTTATTAAACTAGTATAAATAAACTTACCTCTTCGGACAACCAACCAATAGGGGTGTCATGTGAAAGTCTGTGCATGTCAGGCATACAGAAATGAGGGACCAATTGGTGCCAAAAACTAACCGGAACTATATAACCTTTCATATAACAATCCAAGTAAACTTGATGGGGGTCATTTAGAAAGGCCGGTAAGTTCACATAATTTCCTCTCCGTACCTAATCAACCAAGTTAGTAACCAATATCAGTAAACACACTTTCATTAGTTTATTTATTATTTTATATACAAGATTAACAATTACCTTTGCAGGGTCCATGTTCTCATACATTATAAAATTACCAGTAATTTGGGAACCCAAAAAAGTAACATTATTTTCTTCTACATTGTCATCCTCAAAAGCACCCCCAAGATTCAAAGGCGATAAATTAGCCTTCTTACCCTTAATTTAGTTTTATTAACACGTTGCTTGGGTAAAATTGTTGTAGGAGGTTGTTCCGTGAATGGAGTCAGTTTATACTTGCTAGGAAACTGTTCCCTTTTTTCTCGATTCAGAATATTCTAAAAAACAACAATTAATAAAAATTTATTACTTCATGATGGTTATTACCATATAATCATATTCGTATATAAAAATAACATTACCTGGTCAAATATGCCATCAACATCATCATGCGTCTCAATAGTGGTTTGCAAATTTTGCCTACCCATATGAGATGGCACCCGACTAAACGAATAGTAAGAACCAGGCTACGACGATGTACCGGGTTGCCAATACTGAGTGGCCGACTGCGCCGACATCTGTCTTTGCCAAACAGATGAACCAGGTTGGGAGGACATTGGGGTTTGGAAATTCGGTGGCGTACCCATATTGAAATATGAGCTATTTACATGTCCGGGGAATGAAGACGGACCACCCTGTGAACACCCATAAATACAAAATTATATTATCTACTTATAAAGCCTTATATTAAATGTACAAAAATTATACCTGCATGCTTTGGAATTGACTAAAATCGCTCAACCCATAATGTTGATCAGCAATAATCGGTTCTTTATTCTCTTGTCGCACCGACTGAACTTTCATTTCCTCCCTAAATTTACGCATTTCTTCCTTAATGTCATGAACTTCTTTTTTATTTCGTTCAATTTCTCTTTTTTGTTCATCGAACTCTCGGTAAATACCGGATAAAATTTCATACATATTTTGATGGCTTAAATCAAACGGTACTCATTCAACTTGACCAATAAAGCCGTCAAAGTATGCCCTACTAGAAATCCACCAATCCGATCGAGCCTCATTATCGTCTGGTGTCAATCTCGCAGCAGGCATATTTCTCTTTAAAAAAAAGGAAATTAATTATTAAATAAATTACATAATCAACTTAATAAACTATTAAACTAAATAAAACTAACTTCAAAAAAAGGAATAACCATTGGTCCCAAAACTTCTCTTTTCTTATTCAAGCAGCACTCTAGGAACGATTGTAACGATGTATAAGACCCGTGGCCCAATGATTTCCAGCAACATGTATGGGCATTAACACCTACAAAGCTAAAACCAAATAATTAAATACTAATCATGCATAAGTTGTATTAAAAGTTTTATAACGGATAACTAAAGAAATAAGTACCCAGTCAACATCACTCCAGGCTGGATACGGACGTGTGGTGCCATCCAATGTTCCAATGATGTGTTGGTCCGTCGGTATGATAAATCGGTTATTTTTCGAATGTACACTTATTGTACTCGTATAGGCCACTGTCCAGTTAGCATATGCATTCCTCCTCCTAATACATAACTCCATCCACGAGTTCATGTGCTGATTCAAAACATTATAACAAAATAAATAGATATTTTTGGCTAAATGGATATATAAATTACTCCTTTATTAAACTTGTATAAATAAATTACCTCTCCGGACAACCAACCAATAGGGGTGCCATGTGGAAGTCTGTGCATGTCAGGCATACAGAAACGAGGGACCAATTGTTGCCAAAAACTAACCGGAATTATATAACCTTTCATATAACAATCCAAGTAAATTTGATGGGGGCATTTAGAAAGTCCGGTAAGTTAACATAATTTCCTCTCCGCACCTAATCAACCAAGTTAATAACCAATATTAGTACACATACTTTCATTAGTTTATTTATTATTTAATATACAAGATTAGCAATTACCTTTGAAGGGTCCACGTTCTCATACATTAAGAAATTACCAGTAAATTGGGAACTCAAAAACGTAACGTTATTTTCTTCTACATTGCCATCCTCAAAATCACCCCCAAGATTCAAAGGCGATAAATTAGCCTTCTTACCCTTATTTTTAGTTTTATTAACACGTTCCTTGGGTAAAATTATATTAGGAGGTTGTTCCATGAATAGAGTCAGTTTATACTTGCTAGGAAACTGTTTCCTTCTTCCTCGATTCGGAATATTCTAAAAACAACAATTAATAAAATTTTATTACTTCATGATGGTTATTACCATATAATCATATTCGTGTATAAAAATAGCATTACCTGGTAAAATATGTCATCAACATCATCATGCGTCTCAATAGTGGTTTGCAAATTTTGCCTATCCATATGAGATGGCATCCGACCAAACGAATAGTAAGAACCAGGCTGCGACGATGTATCGGGTTGCCAATACTGAGTGGCCGACTGCGCCGGCATCTGTCTTTGCCAAACAGATGAACCAGGTTGGGACTGCATTGGGGTTTGAAAATTCGGTGGCGTACCTAAATAAACAAATAAATAAATAACCATATATTACTACACATATATACATCAGATAATAAAATAGTCAAATGATACAAAATAAAAATACTATACCTCGTAACCGGTCAAATCTATCTTATAATAAACAAGTAAGCCACGAAATCACCAACAACAAAAACCCTTTAAAAGAATACCGCACCAACACCAACTTTGCTCTACCCGCAAACGATAACAATCAACAATGAAAAACCTCAAACAATTAAACCTTCAAAGAGAAACAATGAAAAACCTTCAAAGAGAAACAATGAAAAACCTCAACTTCTGTTTCTTATGAACTAAATTAAGAGAAACATACTATCACTATATAATCATATAGTCCGTATTCAAATTCATAAGTGACAAAATATGGCAGTAATATATCATTTCATCATACTGTGTGTTACTATTCATCTTAAAAACCCTATTGCGTGTTACTATTTATCTGCAAAACCCTAAAAGACAAAAAAAACAAAGTAAATCGCCATCCCTGATGCGCGATCTACATAAAAAAAAGTGAATCGCTATTGATGTCGCGCGATCTACATAAAAAAAAATTAGGGCTCGTTTTTTTATTTACAAAAGTTTTTCAAAAAAAAAATACAAAAAATGTAAATCGCTATTGATGTCGCGCGATCTACTTTTATTTTTTTTTTAATTATTCTCACGAGCCAATAAAACTGTGACACGTATGAAAATGTAAATCGCCCCCCAAGCGCGATTCAAAAGGTCATATTGAAAAAAAAATTGTCAGAGTTATTCCTAGATCACACGATTCCCAATTGGTTACTGCGAAAAATTTCGCTTTGTTTTTTAGGTTCCTAAAAAAGTAAAAAGCAATAACACGTGAAAATAAGTAAAAAGTGGTTCCCCGCAAACCCCAAAATGCAAAGATATAACTACATCTCACTTCCTATATTCACATTTGCCCAGCATGAACTCTTCAAGATCAGTCTTTTTTGCTTTATTTTCGATTGAAATCCATAATTTTGATCTATCTACCACATACTCACTTTAAATCGTAAGGTAATTGTTCTGGCCTTTATATACATCAGAGTCGTATTGCATACGAGGTCTATAAGTCTATTCCAATAAGTGATTCTTGATGGGGGTAGTTGTTCATAGATTTGAGCTTTTGCTTTTGATATCGTGTTTATTTCTCGAAATTGTGTATGGATATTATCTTCCTGGTAGTTTTCCACATAAATACGACGTGGGTGACCGATTATACGTAAAAGTTAATTCATTAACATCCATAGATACCGAAATTCCATATGGATATTACACTCTACCTTTTTGTAAGCCTCTTGAGGGTATTAAAGATAGTGCTGAGAATATAGGTGAGCTTCTAATGGGAGAAAGGATAGAAAACTCACCGTATCGGTTTAAGATGTTTAAAAATGAGAGTGAGATAGTTTTATGTAAATTGAGTGCATTATCAAGTGATGAATTCAAGACTCTGAGAGAGAGAATTGATGAAATGTATCAAGTTAACTTGAATCTTGATAATCTTCCTGCAATTAGGTATACTTATAAAGATGGTTATTTTCTTAGGTGGACCGGTTATCCTGTTGGAATTAAAGTTGAAGATATTTATTATGTCTTTAATCATTTGAAGTTAACAGTTTTGGTTCATAGATATGAGCATGATAATGTTGTTGGTGTGATTGGGACCGGGGATGGAGCAGAGTTGATCACACGTAGCAATGACACTAATAGTGAAGGATACATGGTTGTTGGGTTTGAGGTTCAACCGTGTAGTGTAAATCATGATGCTAGTTTGTTAAAGAATATTGAACCTTATGGGAAGTACTCTAAACCGATTAAATGTGATCCTTCTTCAGTAGCTATGGCAGTGACTGAAGGTCATTCGATAACATACACTTATGAGGTTTCATTTGTTATGAGTGACATAAGGTGGCCTTCGAGATGGGATGCTTATTTGAAAATGGAAGGTGCCAAAGTTCATTGGTTTTCAATCTTGAATTCATTGAAATTACCTGAAAATAAGAAAGAACACCCGTTAACTCGCCCCGGGTGTTGACCCAGGACCGAGCTCGGGCGTGAGAGTAAGTATGTGAATGTGAGCCGAAGGGGCTACAGTAATGAATGTATGTGTGTCGTAAGAATGTTGACGGTCAAGTAATAAATGCTTGGGTATTTATACTACTTGAAGTACTGTTTGGAAGTACTGTTCTTGACACCTTGGGAATGAAGGAGACGACCTAACCTAGCCTTTGCCTTGGGTGTCGGTATGCCTTGGGGACATCGCTCCTTAATTCCTGGAATAGGGATGTTGCGTAAGTGCTTGCTATTATCCAATAGTTTGAAGAGGTGTCATTCTTTATCGAGTCTAACGTTTTGTCGTCTTACAGGTTGATGTAGTACGCCCGTCCGGATCCCGTACGACCCGTTCGGATGTGAGGTCCGTCCGGTATATATGCGGACACCAGCTTGAAACTTTATGACCCGTTCGGACTCTTGTGGCCCGTTCGGATTTGAGTAGCTTGCTTGGTCTATGATTTATTCGATTGGGCTTGAGTTAGTCCGCTTGGGTTTTATGTGACCCGTTCGGACTACTAGCCTGTCCGGCATATACACGGACAGTGGCCTTCGAGATGGGATGCTTATTTGAAAATGGAAGGTGCCAAAGTTCATTGGTTTTCAATCTTGAATTCATTGATGGTGATCACTTTTCTTGCTGGTGCGGTTCTTATTATATTTTTGAGGACAATTCGTAGAGATTTGGCTCAATATGAGGAGCTAGATCATGAGGCTCAAACTCAAATGAATGAAGAGTTGTCAGGGTGGAAGCTTGTTGTTTCTGATGTTTTTCGAGCTCCAGATCATCCTCAGCTTTTGTGTGTTATGGTGGCTGATGGTTGTCGAATTCTTGGAATGGCTTTCACCACAATATTCTTCGCTGCTCTTGGATTTATGTCCCCAGCTTCACGTGGAGCCCTCATCTCAGGTATATCCCATATGTCAAAAAGCGTTTATTTAACATCAATGGTCACAAAGAGAGACGGGGTCACAACATCCACACACCGTTAAGTGTACGATTTTGTCACCCCATGTCTGTTTACTAACACAATGATCATATATTTGTTTGGTATAAACTTAAATTTGTATTGGCATAAGTGGCCAGAATAAGACTTAAGGTAGCCGGAGTTGCTCATGAGGAGCCAGCCCACAATATGAAGGTAAAATAATTGTATGAACTACGAAGCTCTCAGAACTAAAGATTGATATATTTTTATTTATTTTGGCAGGCATGCTTATGTTCTACTTGCTATTGGGAGTAATTGCTGGTTTTGTTGCTGTTTGGTTACAAAAAACACTCGAAGCCGGAAATGCTCGAGGATGGTTTGTAGTATCACTAAGAGTGGCATGTTTCTTCCCGGGCATATCGTTCCTCATACTAACAATATTAAACTCATTTTTATGGGCAAGTCAAAGTACCGGTGCCATACCCTTTACAACCTTCATTGTTCTAATCTTGCTATGGTTTTGCATCTCTATTCCCTTAACCATAATCGGCGGTTTCATTGCCACACGAGTCAGGTATATTGTGTACCTGTACGCCACATTCAAATCCCTAGAGAAATCCCGGCTCCTAGATTCCCTTCATGGATCTTGGTTCTTGGAGCCGGGACACTTCCATTTGGAACCCTATTTATCGAGCTTTTCTTTATCATGTCAAGCATTTGGCTTGGGCGTGTTTATTATGTCTTCGGGTTCCTCTTTGTGGTTCTTACCCTACTTGTGGCCCTCTGCGCTGAGGTGTCACTTGTTCTAACTTACATGCACCTTTGTGTTGAGGATTGGAAATGGTGGTGGAAATCATTTTTTGCTTCTGGTTCAGTTGCTTTTATAAATGGGGGGGGTTTCTTCATTGTATCGGGTTAACTATGCTTGTTTTTGATCTCAAGGAAGCTTTGAGTTGCGGCCTGTTCCGCTAATAATCTACTATAGGGTATTTCTTTGCTCATGGTCGTAAGCCATTATGTTTGCGACGGAGCCTTTGGGTTCTTTAACACTCATTTCTGTTAGTCATCCTTCTTTTTTTTTTCTTCTGTCAAGATAGATTAATCTAGAGATGGTTTTGATTATGCTTAGTCAATAATGAACACAAATTTGACTCGTATGAGCAGTTTTCAGATGTATTTACACGCGATAATGAAGTAGATTGGGATTAATAGAACGATAATGTCAGGTCAAATTAATCTTTTTACTGTTCTAATATACAGAATGTGACCTTATATTTGCAAAACAATGTTACATGATTTGATTATACACAATCTACTTTTCATATGATTCGAACATAGCGGTGTTTGGATTAACTTAAATATATTCCGAGTTATAGGCTTATTTCAGACTTTCAGTGCGAAAAAGCTTACACTAGGTTATGATGTTGGGATAACGGACCTAAATAAACCAATAAGGTCAAGTTAATAACTATGTAAGCCAAAAAAAGTGAGCTCAAAAATTAGCTCATAAACCAAAAGTTAAGCTTTTCTTGACACCAATTTATACGTATATATGAAGCGTGATCGAAAGGGTTTTTAGCGTAGCAGGTGAAAATGCAGCATGATCGAAAGTTTCGAGTTACAAGATGCCGTTGGATAAAAAGTCATGAATCCTGATTTAGATAAATGATGTGAATAGTTCTTTCGGCGAAAGTATAAAATAAATCATCTTTGTCGAGTGTTGTAAAAGTAAAACCAAAATGATTGAGATTTGAGAATCAAAACAATTTTTATAAGGTTCTCATCTCTTTTTATGATTGGTTGTCGGCTTTAGACACTACAACAATCGGGTCTTTCCCCAGCGACATGTCGGGTCATCGGGATCACTTCAACTGCGCAATGTCGCTGGGGTTAGTTTCTCCCAGAGACATGTCGCTGTGGGGAATCCTCGACTGTGGGAAACCTCGCAGGGATACAATCTCCAGCGATAATCTCCGGCGAAGTCGTGGGTCCACTCAATTTTTCAGTCAATGATGTAGGGCACAGTGCAGTAACGGATGAGGTGGGAGGGATAGGTTCTGTTTCAGACATCTTTTATGAGTTTAGAAAGATTTCGATTGATTAAAAGTTCTTCAAGATCAGAGTCTCTTCACAAGCTCTGATACCACTTGTAGGATCGATATTCCTTAATGAAACACTGATATACTGTCAACTATGCGGAATCTAGTTGGCAGTACTTAAGAAGAACACACAATAGTTTCTCAAACGATTTCTTTTATAAACCTTTTGAATCTGCCTAAATTGCAGATCCCTAATACAATACTAATAATTCTTATCTTCGTGTTTTTCTATGTTTTTTCTATATTTTTTCTATATTTTTTTTTATATCATAAACACTAATTGATACTTATCACTAATAACTGTTACAAGATAAATGCTAAAACAACCGTTTAAACTTTATAGTTCCTATATCCACGGCAGTACCTCGATCTTTGACTGGCAGTACCTTGACTTTCTACTTAACAGTACTTTGACCTTTTGCATAGCAGTACGTTGACTTTTTCGTGGCAGAACTTTGACTTTTTGACTTGTATTTCCCAACAATCCTCCCCTAACTTGAATTCTACTTGCTTGACTTCAAGTTTCTTGATAGTTGGTCTTCTTTGTTCAGCATCAGTCTGTCTTGTCATTTAAGCAGTACTTGCCTTCAATCTTTTAAGCTTCATCCTTTGAGCAGTATCTTGTACACAATCTGTTTGAGTATCTTGAAATGAAACCCCTTGTTATGAACATAGACACTTCTCTTTGTCTTAGCATCAAACAGATTGTTCTTCTCAGCAACATGTCTTCGCAGCAACGCAAATGGTTTTTATGAGCCTTTACCAAGCAGCCATTTACTCTTGGGC